>QRFJ01000307.1:1178785-1226285 GCA_006176705.1 Cocos nucifera
TGTATATCAATTTCCTTTCCTAGTGACAGCAGATTCATGATGAGCCGCTTCACAGTGAAATCCCACACAACATAGCAGGGAATGAAAGTAATATGCCCCAACTTATTTTTCTCTAGATATCAAACAGAGCTGGTCAAACAGATTTTACACTTACCTCCACCTGACCAGGCTGTTGTGTAACAACGTCCCGATGATTGAAACTTGAAAAAAGGAACAACAAGAACACGAGTCATGTTTCATTAGAAGACGTCAGCGTGAAGCAGCATGAATTTAAAATGGGAAATTACAGTAAACATCAACATGGCCCCAGCATTAGAAAGACAGGAGCTGAGAAAAGAAATTTTACCGTAACTAGCATCCCATTATTTTTGGACCATGTCTTGCATAGGCCGTAAATCAGAAAGACTACGCCTGCTCAAAATAATAGCTGAGGAAACAACTTATCCAACTAATGTTTACCAAGGTATCTGGATCAAAGGGATGAAGATAAAAAAAATCTTCCTGCAAGCATCCGTCAAATACAATGTTCACTTTTCATTGTTGCAAAATTATTACCTTAATTTTAAATATGTAAAGAAAATTACCCAGGCTGCTGCAGTGTTCAAGAGTTTAGATACTTTCAGGAAAGCCAAGAGGGTGGAATAGGTTGTTCTCTGCATTTGGGTAGGTCAAATTTCAAGTTTAACCATACGAGTTTAGATACTTTCAGAGAACCCTGCTCCAGTGTGCATTGACCTGTATTATGTGTGAATCTAATACCAATATCTGTACATCTATTAAGATAAGTGTGCATTTATCTACATGCAGGGCATAATGCCGGTCGTCTCTGCAAAATGCAAAAGAGCCTAACTCTTTTCTGCAAATATGAAGAATAAGGTGGATTCTTTTTCCCTGAAAAAATCCTTTTACCATTTAAAGATGATAACTTTACATGAAAAATTTGGGGAAGTTGTCCAGTCACAAGAACTGCATACAACTGCCAGTCCTGAGTTTTACTAACTTCTGTTTTAATAACAGATAACCAACCAAAAAAAGGACACCTGACTGGTTTGTCGCATAACCGTAACCAATCTAGAGCCAGGTATGCTGAAAAAACTCCATCTTCTGTGTACCCTGTATGGTTCCATCCTTTACAGATGATGCTATTCTTCTGATGGAGTACAGGCAGAGCAAATATCAGAGATAGAGGGCCCCATCAAGCATCCATTGGAAGTCATGGAACCAAGGAACAAGTAATTGCACCACCACCTTCGCTAGCCCAACTGTCACAGGAATCTTTATGTTAAAAGAGTCACAAGCAATATCTGCTTGAAGGAGGGTCACTCTATTCTGAAAGATGATATTTCCATTTAAAAGACAAGAACACCCTTCAGCTTGAAGATACTGAGCTTTTCAACCTTTCCCATACCTTTGGCCCTTCAGGATGGAGAACTACGAAGTATTTTACAAATCGTGCATCAGAGCATGCAAGAATGGTGCTCAAGGCCACTGTGGACCTAACCATCTTCCTGTTTTTGGTAGGTATCACTACTCCTTGCTCCTTCAGCCAACCATACATTGAAAACCTCAGCTTTATCTTATCCCGTGCTGTAGCAAAGGAATGTTGGAAAAGCCACAAGTGACTCCAGAGGATAGCCCAAATGGTTTAGAAGATAATCAATCTTCTTCTCAATTATGTCTATGGATTGATTCGAGTATTGAAGGAACTAATTTGACCATGTCTGAAACTGTATGGTAGTCTAATCCCAGCATTCACTAAGCAGTCAAATCTCTCCTGCAGTTGGTCTCCTCTGCCTTGGAACTTGCACTGTGCTTTTGCCATCTCATCTGAGTTCTCAACAAACCCAAGTTTCAATAAGAAATTGGTCTTCTCCTGCAGAAAAGTTCCATCCACTCTTGGCAAATTTACAACTCCGATCTTTTTTCTAGAAGCCAAATTACGGAACTGACTTGGATCCTCCTTAATTATTTCACACAACTTTTCAGGGGATATCTTTAAGCTTCTCAGTGCAACTTTAGGCCTCTTACAAGAACAAAAACCTAAAACTTGAGCGTGAGAAGACACCATCTTTGCAATGTCCTCTGTTTGCATCCCAATGTCAGCTAAAAAATGCACAGACCTCCCCAAATTCTTTGAGAAATTTCCAATCAGAATTCGAGGGTACTGCACAAATAAAGTTAAAATATTGTTCATCTTAAGACCCAACTTCAACAACATTGCAACTAGTATATAGACCTTCTTTCCAGAATCATCAAAAATAAATCTGGGATGTTCTTTAATTAGCCTAGCCAAAATTTTCTTGTTACAACCCATTTTATCAAGAAAATTCAGCATTTCAAGTATGCGACTCCAATTGTACATGCTCTTGTCTGATAAACATCCTCTGATCCAATCCAGCTCGACCCCTAAACTTTTCAATTTCTCAAGAACTCGAAGAAATTCGAACATTTACATCACCAACTTAAGAGTTCTGGACAACATGTAACCAACTTGATAATGGTGGGTTTGGTCAGGCCAAGTTTCTCATAAGCTTGAAGCTTTGATAATAAGATACCATAACCAAATCTAAACATCTCCAGTCCCTTCCTTGTACATCTTGCCAATCTTACTACGAGGAACTCCATAATTGCAGAAGAACATGGTAATTCTCAAGCAAGACATCATCATCACCAAGAAACATTAGGTTCCTGGGGAAGAAGGGGATACAACTCTGATGGTTTCAACCCCAAACTCTCGAAGAACGGTTCAAACTCATTGATAGGATGGTAGCGAAGAAACCTTGTAAGTGACCGCCCAACATCAGAACTCATTCTCAACTTTTGCAATCAGATTCTGGAGAAATACTGGGGAATTTTTGCTCATGTGTTCAGCGTCGGTGAAATGCAAGCTCCTGGTACCATGAAGGTATTCAAAGAGAGCATTTTGTGCATCGATTCGATCCATTCGAGAGATTCGTGATGCAGCGTGACCATCAGGCAATGGTTCTCCATCCATGACCGTAACGTGGACATCAGTGCATGCAGCTTGAGTAGTAGAGAAGGATCGGTTCTGCTGCTGATTTAGCAATCTGTTGACAATCTGCAACATTCGGAGTTTGGGCAGGCAAAATACTGCAACTATTGCATCTTCTTCCAAAATCAAACAATCCTGTGCTCTGAAGTTTTGCAGCTCGTGAATCCGAAAAGAAGAAGGGCTTTTCTGTGAGCGAAACAATGGGTGCTTCTGGATACAGAGCACTGTTGGGGTGACTGAAATAGCTATGAAAATTTCGATTTTTCTGCAACAGGAGGGGTGGGCATTTCTGAAAAACCAAAAACTTCCCCAGAAACAGCTGGAGAAATCATAGCACAGTTCCACTAGGCTCACCATTTTCGAAAGGACCGATACTTTGCAAGATATCGGAGGCTTATCATGACTAGAAGCAGAGGGCACACGAAGGGAGAAAGCAATCTAATAGCAAATTGAATCCATATCTAGCTTTTCTACAGAATTAAATCAGCAATCTCGAACTTCTTTCACAACCAATCTATCAATCTAAGTTCGTGGTGCTTACCACGGATTCAACAGGAACTCGGACTTCTGAGCTGGCCGTTAAAGCTTTGCGACTCGTTGATTTAAAGGAGAACCGCCATTAGAGCGGGCGAGCAAGCTTGGGTGGGCAAAACCCTAGCCATTTCGGAGGTTTTGAGGCGAGGACTCGTGGTGACTAGGAGAAAGTGGGGAGGCGAGGAGGCGGCCGGGGCTCAAGAGTTGGGAAGTGGAGATGATGTGATGAGGAAGCACAAAGGCCGGGACGACTTGAGGTTGAGGACTGAGGAGGACGTTGATGCCAGGACGATGCAAGAAGGCGGCGGGGAGGATGGGACAAATGCGAGAAGGAGGGTGGGAGGAGGGGACAACATGACAAGGTGGGCAGGAGGCTAGGAAGGAGGCAAGCAGCCAAGCACACCGAGGAGGTGCGATTGATGGGAAGCGGTAGTGGGGAGGAGCAGCCCTAGGCATTCATTGCAAAGAAATCGTGAATTAAGATCGGGAGGAGCCGAAGGGAAGAGGAATTAAGGATTAGAAATTTGGATTATGGGTCCGGGCCGATTCCGAGCCACGTCAACATAAATTCGGGCCAGGTCTGTTCTACATTCCGAGATTGATCTTTAAGCCCGACCCAACTAGAGGGCTAAAAATTATGGCCCAAGCCTATTTTAAAAGGGTCAGGCTTAGACGGGTCACCCGTAATGCGAGCAAGTCTAATTTGGATTAATCGTTTTCTCCCCCTTTCCAAGTTGAATCAGCAAGGGCACAGGCACCAGATTGTACTGAAGCCAGCAATGAGGACCATTTTCCCCCTCTTTAGGCAGCTTGGACTTGTGTATGTGATGTTGTATGTTCGCATAGGATGGCTGAAATAAATCCCAGAATAAAGTTAAACTCGTTGAGGATTCGAAGATTGATATGACAAATGCATGAGGTCATCACCCTTGAGCAGAACAATTCAGTGCATATTAGATTGTCTGATGTCATAAATTGGATCTCCACGTTTTTAACGCAGAAAGAGATGGTTTAGTCCATCGACCAGGATGCATGTAACTTGCCCGGATAAAGTTGAGACATCTATGGCTACAAGAAGCCTGATAATGCTTCAGCTGTGGGCATTGACCACACCCTGCATGTGATATCCTCGCAGGGACTCAAGCGCTGCTGGAAGTTAAGATTTCATATTTTTTTGAGAAAAGGGAAAGCTCGTTCTTCTTAAGGCAGAGACCCATCCTTATATTTGACAAAGGAAATTCTTTATACACCTAAAAAAATATACAATCCCATCTAGTTAGGCCATGTAGCCACCATTTTTTAATTTTTATTTAAAATTTTGAATGATAAAAATGCCCCTCCACTTTTGAAAAATTACGACTTTCCATGGCCATATTATGATATTCTACGGTCAAATTATAATTTCTTGCACACAGGATATGATAAGAGATGGGCATTCTCATCATTTAAAAATTTCATAAATTTTCAATAATAAAAATATTCTTTTTTTTTATGATTTTTTAAAAAAATTTATGATAAGATATTATAATATAGCTAGAGGATGTTATAATATGACCAAGGGCCCATTCTTTTGCGGATAAAATATTTACTTAGAAAAATATATTTTCCTCGATAAATATTTTCTAGATAATATTTAGATAGAAAAATAATTTATCTATATTCTTTTATGCATGAGTTGATTGCTCTGAAATCTATTACTTATATTCTTTTATATTACTACTTCTTGGGTAAGTTGTTAAAATTTATTCATATATTCCATAATATCCCTTATACTTTTTAGATTTCAAGAAAGTGGATGGCTAAGTTATTGAGCATTAAATGATGAAAATATTAAAAATGAGGATGGGATAGTTTAGATATAAAATTAAATGTCTATTTTACTACCTCATGAAAAAATAATTTAGTCACATGTGGATAAAAATCTTTTCAGAAGAAGATAAGCATTTTTGTCATTCAAAATTTCAAAAAAAAAAGTAGAATTGCAGGCACTAAATGAATATTGAAAAGCGATGGCTACGTGGTCCAATATAATTGGGTGGTGCACTCCGTATCAATTTTATTGCATCTAAATGGTATACAAAGTATTTCTCTATTTGACAAATGCAGGCCTTGGTGTATTTTTTTGGTGAAGAAAATCTGCGTTAATAAGTTCTAACAAAATGCAAAAGGTTCACAAGTGAGCACTTTACGGTCATGTACATTAATAAGCAGAGGAAGCTAAGTTTCAAGGGTACGGAGAAAGTATATACCATATGGATGACGTTTAAATATGCGAACCAAAAGGTATCCAATTACACAAGCACCAGACTGAAAAAAGAGCAATCCATTTTGAGGGGTGATGGTTGAGGATGTGAAGTGCATAAGGAGACATAAGCCAACCCAAGAATCTGAAATTAATAATCCAGCCAAACACAGCAGCAATCCATTGAGACATTGTCCATGAGGAAAGGATAAAAATCGTGAAAAGTGAGCAAGCTGAAGAGCCCGATGGACAACCTAATAGTTGTAGACTTTTCCGTTAGTGCTTTGAGATTAATGATTCGGAGGCTTTGGGTGTGATCACCGGTGACCGGCTTGAATGCAGAGGTCGGCGGCGTCGGAGGGGATGGCGGACAACCCGAGAACCATCAGAGGAACATGCGGGAGGAGAATCAGGTGGAACCAACGTAGAGGAGGATGGGGTTTGGACGCTCGATTTGGGTCTCTTCGGAACCATCACTGGAGGAGGTGGAGACGTTTGCCCAACGGATTTCGAAGGTGGTGAAACTCCTAGAGGATGAGGTGAGGGAGGAAACGGAGGGATGGGCAGCGTTGGCGGTGGTGGCCAGAAGTCTTGGCTGGCGAGTCACGGTGAAGGCGGTGATTAGGGAATTTCGACAGCATGCCGACGTGAATGGGGAGGTCGCTGGCTACAACCTGGAGATGGGCCACTTCTTGTTCTGATTTATAGAGTTGGAGGAGAGGGAGTTGGTTCTTGGTTGCCCTTGGGTGGTCGCCGGCCAGGCTTTGGTGGTGGAGCCATGGCGGTCGAGATTTAACCCTTCCAAGGGAGCGATTTGGTCTGCTCTGGTGTGGGTCCGGAGTATTCTCCGCTTGGCCGGTGAGCTTGTGATGATCGACGAGTACACGGTGGAGCGGAGGCGGCTTGGTTTCGCTCGGACATGCATCAAAATTGACCTTGCCCTGCCATTGAGGTCGGGGGTTTTGATTGATGGACCGGAGGAGGGCCGCCAGTGGCAACGGTTTGTGTTCAAAAACTTGGACGGGGTTTGCTTCTGGTGCAGTCACTTCCATGCTTGGGCAGCTTGCCCATCTAGTGGCGGAGAGGGTGGACTCTCAGCTGGGCTCACCCATGAGAACATGGTCGCCGGAGGAGAGGAGGCCCTCAGGCCGTGGTTGGTTGCCGTTCGACAGTGGTTGCTGGGGCCGGAGGCGGCCAGCGGAATGAGGAAGAAAGGAGCTGTAGGCATGGAGACTCGGGAGGGCCGCATCAAATAGGGCCGATTCGAGAGGGAGCCTTCTCTGGAAAACTCAACCAGAGTCAACCCGCCCGAGAGATCCAATGGTGGCTGGATCAAACTGGATAAGATCGCACGGCGATGATCAACTCCCTACTCTACGGCCGGATTGGAGGCTGGGGAGGGTGTGGAGATTTATGCTGATCAGGGCCTGGGCGTGGGCTTGAATGCGGGCTCAGGCACGTGGGTGGACCGGGCCGCCAACAAATTTGGCCAGATGGTGGCGGGCTGTGAAGGAGGAAGCCCCTGTGGGGCGGGTTCGTATGGGCCGCGGGCTGGCCCTGTTGATGGAATGGGGGCTGGTGCTGGGAAGCCCAAGCGCGCCCGACCCAGTGATTTTGATGCGGGCCAAGCGCCTGAGAGGCCAAGCGGCCATGGAAAAGGGGCCAAGGACAAGGGAAAAGGCCCTCTTTCTCTAAACAGGGCCGAGGACAAGGGCCCAGTCTGTTCAGTGGCCAAGTTGGATGCATCTGCTACCTTAGGTGGATTTGGAATTTTCTTCTTTTTTGCTAAGGTCCCAGAGGGAGATATAATGGTGGGGCATGTGGAGCAGGGGATGGTGGTTAAGATAATAGGTAACTCGACACATTCGATCCCTGGATCGAGGAGGCAGGGCTTGGATCACGATGAGGCTCTGACCCATCTGGAGCATGGGCCATCTATGGCGGCAGGGCTAGTACTAGACCATGTGGTGGCAGTAGATAGGTTGAGGCAGGCCATCCAGGAGATCGAGGGGACTTTGGAGACTATGATTTTGATAGACACAGGGATGAAGGGTGGTACACTATCGAAAGAGGGTTCGGATGAGGACTGCCTCCACCACCAGCCTGTCCAATGAAGCTTTTGATTTGAAACTATTGGGGGGCGGGGAAGCCCTCCTTCCGCACGACCCTTGGAAGGATCATCCAGCAGCATTGCCTTGAGATCTGTGTATTGATCGAGACTCGACTCTCTAGGAGGAGTCTTGCTTGGGCCAGACGTTGGATCCCACTTGCATGGAGTTCCTACATAGTGGAGTCTAAGGGCCTCTCGGGGGAATCATGGTTCTTTGGCATCATGGCAAGGTTAGGATGGATGCTTTCCACAGATGTGAGCAGCAGGTGGTCTTAGTTATTTTTGAGCAGACTGGCCACCCTTGGCTTCTCTCCGATATTTATGCGAGCATTGAGTACAGAGAATGGAGGGTGCTCTAGTTCGAGATCTCCAGGCTACTGGCTTAGGGCCTTCCTTCCCTCATTGTAGGGGACTTCAACTATATAGTTGGGTCGCATGAGAAGATAGGGAGGAGGCAGTATGCAGATAGTATTGACTCCAGAGAGTTTTGGGACTTCATTGGCAACTCTGATTTCATTGACCTTGGCTATACCGGATCTAGGTTTTCTTGGTGTACCAACTGACTCGGTGAAGCCAGGGTCTAGGAGAGGATTGACCGCACGATGGCCTCCACCACTTGGCTCCAACATTTTTCGAGGCACCACGTGCAGCATCTCCCGAGGATTGCTTCGGATCACTATCCGCTTCTGATTACGACTGATGGTCTATGCTTTCCCAAAGCTCCTTTCAGGTTTGAGAATATCTGGACTTTTTATCCAAGAGCTTGGGAACTGATCAGGGATGTATGGAGGATGCCGATTCGGGGTGATGCAAGATATTGGATGATCAGGAGATTGGAGTTGGCATGGCACAGACTCGCTTGATGGAGTTGTCTGAAGGTCGGTAATATATTCAGGTGGATTGAGAAGGTTGAGGCAGACATCTCGGAGCTACAGAGGAGAGAGGATGAGGCGGCGGGCCTCCAAGAGCATGACTTGAGGCTACTCCAGCATAGGTTGTCTACCCATCATTTTCTTTTGAGGCAGCAGGAGATGATGTGGAGGCAGAGATCTAGGATTCAGTGGATCCGTAAGGGTGATCAGAACACTAGATTTTTTCATCAATCGACGATGATCCAGAGGGCGGCCAACTACATTAGATAGTTTAGGGAGGAGGATGGAAGAGTTGTGGAGAAAAGTGGCGAGATTAAGGGATAGATATTTTAGTTCTTCAGATCTTGCTGGACTGCTTCCTTGGGCGGTGAGGACCCTCCTTGGGTCTTGACTGATGGAGTAGATCTCCGACTAGGAGAATGAGGCCTTGGTTCGTTCGGTGTTTGATGAGGAGGTTCAAAGGGTCATCTGGTCTCTCGGATAGGATAAAGCCTCTGGGCTTGATGAATTTCCACCTTTCTTCTTCAGTTGATATTGGCCTATCATTGGAAGGGAGGTTACCGAGGCTGTACAGTTGGTATTTGATTCTAAGAGTATTCTGGATGATTGGAAGAAGATATTGATTATTCTGATCCCGAAAAGATCTGATGCATCTATTTCGGGTCATTTCAGATTAATCAGCTTGTGCACAATGCTCTACAAAGTTTGTGCAAAGGTTCTGGTCAGTCGTCTGAAGCCAGTGATTTCTTGCCTGATCTATCCTGAGTAGGGCACTTTTGTTGGAGGGCAGTATATTACTGATAATGTCTTGCTTGCTCAGGAGTTCATGCATGAGTTACAACGTGCACCTGCCCGTCGGAGCTTGATGGCGATCAAACTGGACATGGAGTGTGCCTATGACCAGATGAGCTGGTCATTCCTACATCAACCTCTCCTCGATCTTAGGTTTTTTGGTAGATAGATCTCCTAGATAATGGACTGTGTGGAGACATCGAGCTTTGCCATCCTGATCAACGATGCTCCGACGGACTTCTTCCAATCGTTTGGTGGCCTTCGCCAAGGGTGCCCCCTCTCCTCCTACTTGCTTATTCTTTGTGCTGATGCCCTCTCTCGCTCTCTCCATTGGGCAGTCCAGCGAGCGGAGCTTGAGCCCTACTGGCCTACCCCTCAGAGGATGCCTCTATCTCACCTTCTTTTGGCAGACGACTGCTTGCTCATTGGTCGAGCCTCGTCATAAAATGTGAGGTGCTTTTGCGACCATTATGGAGGTCTATTGCAGGGCTTCTAACTAGTTGGTGAACCTTCACAAATCTACTATCACCTTCAGCCTGAGGACTCAGGCCTGGGTGAAGCAGAGGATCCATGAGAGATTGGAGATCCCGAAGCAGACAGGGCCCCTCACCTATCTGAGAGTTCCCATCATGGGGTGGAGGCTCCGAAGGGTTGAGTGCAGGTCACTGGAGCCGAGGATCAGGGAGCATCTCGATAGCTAGTAGGCTAATACTCTTTCCATGATGGGGAGGACTATCCTAGTTAGATTAGTGCTGAGTTCCATCCCGGCCTATCTCTTGGCGAACACAGTGGTGCCATGCTTTATTCTTACGAATCTGAAGCAGTAGTTTCGAAATTTCTTATGGGGCTCTCGGTAGGGAGGCAGGGGTGTTCATTTGTTATCCTGGGATGTAGTGTGCCAGTTAGTACGTGATGGGGGCCTTGGGATCCAGTCTCTCTTGATTTGGAGGGAGGCCATGTTCTCCAGATATGCAGCTAGGTTTCTTATGCAGCCCAATTATTTATGGAGCTGTGTGATAAGGGCTCGCTACGACGACTGGAGCCAGGGGTCCGTGATCCGAAGTGAGCGTGGCTGCTCCATCTGGAGAGAGATTTGTGCTCATGCCCCTGTTGTTACAACCCAGATGAGATGGCTGATTGACGATGGCACCTCGATCGATGTGAGCCAAGAGGCTTGGATATCTAGTTTATCGCTTTTTTGATGGCCGACGTTTGTCAGCACCGAGGTGGATGATCATCTACGGGTCAGTGACCTGATCGCGGATGAGGGTAGATCCTGCAGGAGATAGTTAGTTATCCATCCTTTTGGAGGTAGCTTGTTGATAGAATTTTTGCTATCCCGATTCCTGTCTATCAAAATCATGATGTGAGGGTGTAGGGGCAGTCTCGTCGATCCATGGTGCTGACTAGGGACCTTGCCGATCTGTACAGACCTATATCACCGAGGAGGATCGATGCGATATGGATTTGGAGGGTTGAGACTCACCCTAGGGTCAGACTCTTTCTCTAGAAAGTAGCATGGGATAAACTTCCGACATTCGCTCTCCTCAGAGATAGAGGTATGGACATTCCTTCCAACTACCCCATCTATGGCTTGGAGGAGGAGTCCATAAAGCACGCCCTCCTTCACTGTCCCAGAGCGGAGTTGATCTAGAGGATGACGGGTAGTCATCCTTGGGATGTGAGCACTGGACTCTATCTCCTTCCCTTTCTGGATGCCATGCAGCGGAGTGCTGGAGCTTATCAGCTGGTTTATATTGCCTATCAGATCTGGTTATCCCGGAACAACTTTGTGTTTGATGTTGAGGTTGTGCCTGCTAGGTGCGTCCTGAAGAGAGCTTGCTGCTTAGCTACTGAGTATTGCCATTTTGACTCTGCTGGTCTGACCTTAGCTGACCCGAGTTCCTGGGACTCCCTAGTTGCACCTGCAGTGGTTCGAAGGACTTTATTCATTTCTTGGAAGCCCCCACCCTCCAGGTTTGTTAAAGTCAACTTTGATGATAGCGTCAGGGATGACAGAGGAGATTCGGGTTTTGTCATTTGAGATCCGGATTTGAGGATGTTGGCTGCAGGGGGCTCACCACTTTTTGAGGTGTCCGTGCTCGATGCTGAGGTTCGTGCGGCATGGGCTGGTATTATCTGTGCGATTCGAGAGTTGCGAGCATAGAGGATCATCATCGAGAAAGATAAGAAGTTTTGAGGCAGTAAATTTCTTGATATGTTTCATGATCATTATTTATAGGTTCATGGTTTTAATAAATACTAACAGCGAGTGGTATGTGTATTAATAAAATCAGTATTGGCATATTAATACACTTACATCTGTTGTAACTACCAGTGAAAATAATATATGCGGCTTGATGGCTAATGATCTGCAAGGCAAGTCCAGCTTTTTAATCTTTTTCACTTGAGGGTGACACTTGTGACCCACATCATCTTAGCACTCTCTTCTTCCAACAATTTGCTACCCTCTAACCTTATCTTCCTTATGCATTAGTGTGCATGTCATTCAGATTCCACCACAAAAGCCTCCTTTCCAATCAGGATTATTGGACTTACCCTTTGTGCTATAGCTTTCATTAGCAACCAGTTTTTACAAAAAATACTTCTCCCATTTTATCAACAGTATTGCTTTTATAAAAAAGCATATGGTCTACTGAGTGGTTGACATCTTGCCACCTGATATATATCCTTAAAGTTTTGAGTTCAACAGCAAATATGCTAGCTCCAAAACATTCGAAGTTTTCACAGTACGTTCACACACATCTTGTGCACTTTTAAGAGTATATTTGGCAATTCCTTTCATGTCTAACAACAAAAGTTCTGTAAACACGGTATGTGGTCCAAGGTTTGCAATCCAAGATTTGCAATCTTGGTACCAAACCTTGTACCAGTACCATATGGATATAGTGTCAGTACGCTTGACAGAGGAGTTGGCTCAACATACTGAGACGTAAAATGCTTCCCATATCAAGTCTTATTTTGATACCAGTATGGTATGGTATGCCGGATGCAAGACGTACCAATACAGTGAACCTTGATTTGGTCTATTTGGTACCTGAAAGAAAATTGTTATGCAGCAACCTAGTTAGGTTCACATCTAATCTGAGTGGAATATTATTATGAATCAACTGACCTGTCGCAGCAATTACCACAATGTAAGTCTGGATTCTCCCTTGCTGATCATAATTAAAGTCAAGATCTAGCGAAACATAGCAGCAATCCATAGGGAGATTATCCATAAGAAAGAGATGCGTATCATGAAAAATAAACCAGCTAAAGAACCTGAAGTGAAAAGTTGCCCAGATAGAGTGACATGAAAAGCTAAGAGGACCATGTAGGGGGCTGCGCTGAAACTAATTAAATACCACCTGAAAGTTTACTGAAGTTCCTATCTTAATGCACAGGATGTTGTACCGAGTTCCCTGAAACTGCAATAGTAGGCACTTTTTCGGGGCCAACCATAATGCATTAAACTCAGACTTGGGGCAAGTATCAGCATAGTGAAAAGGCACGCTCTCTTTGAGGCATACCTCATATATATGGAAGATTAACGAAGAGAGAACAATAAGCAAGCACCCAAGGGTATAGCTGATCAGAATGAGCCCCTTATCGTCATTGTTCAATGAGTAGCTAACAGCACCAGTAAAGGCCAACCTCACGAAGAGAGGATAGGAACTCACAGTGACCTTCTTGAGTATAGATGGAGTGGCAAGCACCAGAGTAAGTCTATGACCATAAGCCATGTCTTGGAAAGGTTAATTGGTAAGCATCTGTGGCCAAGATACTGGCTAGATCAGGCAGTAAGCGATCATGGCTTGAAAAGAAAAAAAATCCCTTCCAATGCATGAGATGCCAACCAATCAGCAGCTTGATTAGCTTCTCGAAAAATATATGAGACAATGCTAATTGAGAGCAAGAAGAGCCACATGTTAATGTCTTGGAGCCAAGGGGAACGGCATAGGATAATGTTTGTCTTTTGGTTGATCCTGATGAATCACCCTACAACCAAACGACACGAGGATGAAAAGAGGAAATAAGAGCATGCAAACCCATCCATGCACCAATGAACTCCACATAAGGCACAGAGCAAAGAGGCAAGGATTTGCCACTAGCACATAAAAGAGCTCCTTCATGGTTTCTTATGATGAAGGCTACAGCTACTTAGATGTTATAAACTGCTCCATCAAAATTAACTACCAATATCCCAAAAGGGGGGGGTAACCATGATATAGTGTGAGAGGTCGAAGATTTTTGTGTAGGCAGCAAAAGGTTACCCCGATACTTTGAACGGGTAAAGGCACTCGAAAGAGGAGCAGAGAAGAACAAATCATGAGAGAAGATCATACATTGATGTAGCAAGTTATTCACTCTAGAACTAGAGGTGTGAAAAAGATGGCGCTTGCGAGCATTCCATATGAGGAGAGCCATGTAGGCAATCCCAACCTTGGCGTTTGCTAGAAAAGCAACTAGATCTGGCAAAGAAGATGGCCTAAAGGTTGTTAAAGAATAAGCCAATGCCAGCCAACAGTCTTGTGCAAACATACAAGCAACTATAGAATGCTCAGAATCCTCTATAGCATTTGGGCATAAATCACCGGTAGCAATGGGAGTTCAGAATAATGCCCATAGGAACAGTTAGCTGCCAAAACCACTTGAATGGACAAACTCATGGGCCTTGTCTGATACAGCGCAAATAGCACACAGCATTGCCAATTTGCCATAGAAATCAAAAGCCTTTGCCTACAAAATGATAACCGCATAACTAACATTCCGACGGCCAGCACGAGATGAGACATCCTAACCAGTATGACCACCGCAGGATACAAATTGCAGTCAAAACTTGTAAAGATATTTCAAACTTAATAAACAACTTAAAACAGGTTGCCACTAGCTAAAGCTAAGCTATGCCGGTGCCATCTTAAAGTGCTCCAACTCATCGAACAGATAGCCATGTCCCTTCAAGTTTCCCCTTGAGCAATAGTTGGTTGCTTAAAAACATCAGCAGAACCCAAAGTGACTCGTCTCTCGACAATTGCTTTTGTAAATTGCCATTTTTATGTCAGCAAAAGAGTTATCAGGTGTGACGCAAGAATAAGGGTGATCAATATATATATATATATATAAAAGAATAGACTGAATTTTAGTCGATCGAAGCCCAGCCTATATTTGATCGGATCTCCGACCATTCGATCTACATGCATCTTGGAATACACATCTAAAAAAATGCACCAGCTGAAAAAAAGAAAACAAGCGTGCATGCATCTAAAAAAATTTTTAAAAAAAAAATTATTATCTCAAAAAAAAAACTAAAAAAATCTAAAAAAATAAAAAAATTTAAAAAAATGTCCTCAAAATGCCTACATTTAAAATGTAGACGCCTTCGAGCATCTTTTTATTTTTTTTCTTATTTTTATTTTTTTAATTCAAAAAATTTTTTTGGAAGGAAGATGTTGACGCGGAATCTGATCGTTGCCGGAATCAGCTGGAGTGGAGGCCGACGAGGTCGACGCCGAGGACCTGCAAAACGAAGTTTCATCCGGAGCCGGTGGGAGGTGGCTTCGGTAGAATCCTCCGACGATCAAGTCAGCTCGGGCCAACAGATATGGAGTGCTCTGTAATGAGTTCGGCAGAGTTTTGAGAAGAAGATGAGAGTTTAGAGCTTAGAGATAGCATATCTAGAGGATCCTGTTTATAGGCGGAGCTTGATTGATAGTGACGGCCATACCGCCTGGTAGCGAGCCGTCGGGGCCGCATGGAGTTCGGTACGGAGAGGAAGGCGTTATCAGATGGACAGTGATAGCCATACTAGTGGGTCGTGGGTCGCATGAGGCTGGATACGGAGAGAGTGGCATCGCCGGTAGTGGTGGCCATGTCATCTGGTCGTGGGCCGTATGGAGCTTGTCACAGAGGAAAAGATGCCGTCAGACTGGTAGTGGCGGCCATACCACCGAGGTCCGACAGTCGTAGCTCGAGAAAGCAGGCGTTGGTTGGTGGACTCGGACATATACCAATTTCAAAGGAGTTCGGACTCCTGGAGGAGTTCGGCCAAAGGAAAGCTCGGAAGGAGTTCGGCTCCTATGGGAGTCCGACTGGAGCTCGACCGCTGAGGAGCTCGGTTGGGGTGCAACCGCTGAAGAGTTCGATCGAAGGGGGAGCTTGGAAGAAGTTTGGTTCTTGTGGGAGTCCGACTGGAGCTCGATCGCTGAGGAGCTCGATCGGGGCGCAACTGCTGAGGAGTTCGACCAAAGGAGGAGCTCGGAAGGAGTTCGGCTCCTGTGGGAGTCCGACTGGAGTTTGGCCGCTGAGGAGCTTCCGTGGCTACCGATTGCGTTAGGCTGGGCATCGAACTAGACTTCGGTAGGAGCGGGGTTTATCTCCAACAATAGTCCCCTCACTCCTAAGTTTGAAACTCGAAGGAAGGGAGTGCAGAAAAGGCGACGGTCGAAGTCCTCTTCTGGGCTCCGTGCTGGTTTAGGTTGAAGCTCGGAGGAGGTCTCATCTCCAGCCAAAGTTGATGCTGAAGTTGAAGCCCAGGGAAGATCTCATCTCCAACCAAGGTTGAAGTAGATCTCGCCTCCTGTGGTCGAGGTCGGAGGTTAAGCTCTTCGGGGGCGATATTGTCACCAGCGATCGAGGCTGACTCGGAGGGATCTCCTCTCCTGCAGCCGAGGTCAACTCGGAGGAGTTCTCATTTTCTATAGCTGAGGTTAATACGGGTGCTTGGAAGAGATCTGATCTATAGCTGGGGTTGATGTGGTCGCTCGGAAGAGATCTCATCTCTGATCGAGGTTGTCTCCAATCTTATCTCTGATCGAGGTTGTCTCGATCGCTCAGGAGAGATCTTATCTCCGATCGAGGTTGTCTCCGATCTTATCTCCGGCTGAGGTTGTCTCGATCGCTCGAAAGAGATCTCATCTTTAGCCGAGGTTGATGGGGATACCGTCTCCTGTAGACTTTGAAGCTCGGACTTGGACTTTGCTCACGTTAGGACGAGGTTCCTAATGGGCTGTGGGGGCGCATGCGGACCATTGTTCGTGCCTCTCCCCCCATCTCATCTAAGGTGAACGAGGCCTTCGACTTTGCTCGCATTAGGACGAGATTCTTCTCCTGTTCCTAACAGGTTGTGGGGGCACATACGGACCATCATCCGCGCCTCTTCCTCCATCTCATCTAAGGTGAATGAGGCCTTCGACTTTGCTCGCGTTAGGACAAGGTTCTCCTCCTGTTCCTAACGGGCTGTGGGGGCACATACGGACCGTCGTCCAGCCTCTTTCCATCTCGTCTAAGGTGAATGAGGTCCTTCAACTTTGCTCGCGTTAGGACGAGGTTCTCCTCCTATTCCTAATGGATTGTGGGGGCACATATGGACCATCGTCCGTGCCTCTCCCTCCATCTCGTCTAAGGTGAATGAGGCCTTCGACTTTGCTTGCGTTAGGATGAGGTTCTCCTCCTATTTCTAACGGGCCACTTTTGCTCGTTTCTTTTCTGTCATCACGTAATCTTTGCACCAGAAAATAATAATGCTGAGTGAAGAAGTTTTATTAAAGGAAGTCTACTGATAATACATCCTCAAATTTTCTGAGTTCCAAGATCAGAAAAGCACTATTCCTCCGAGCTCCTTCAGGTGATAAGTTTCGGGCCGGATGACCTCCACCACTTCATACAGACCTTCCCAATTTGGGGCGAGCTTTTTTTGACTCTGAGGCTAAGAGATGGTGACTCGCCGAAGCACTAGGTCCCTCACTTTGAATGTCTTACCCCTAACTCTAGAGTTGTAGTACTGGGCCACCTTTCGTCTGTAGGCTGCCATCTGGATGCGGGCCTCCTCCCTTTTTTCTTCCAACAGATCGAGGTTAACTTTGAAGTCCTGGGGGTTGAGCTGCTCGTTGAAGCCCACGACTCGTGCAGACTAGAGCTGAAGTTCGATCGGGATAACTGCCTCCATGTCGAAGGCCAAGGCGAAGGGCATTTCTCCAGTCGGCATCCTTTGTGTAGTTCGGTATGCCCAGAGGACGTGGTAGAGTTCATCCACTCAAGTCTCCTTTGCCCTATTGAGCCTTGTCCTGATGCCTTGCAGTAGGATCCGGTTGGTCACCTTAGCCTCCCCGTTGGCCTGCGGGTGAGCCATCGATGTGAAGCGGTGGAAGATGTTCAGTTCTTTACAGAATTCGGCGAACCTTGCCTCAGTGAATTATTGCCCATTATCGGTTATAAAGATTTGGAGCAGGCCGAACCGGTAGACTAGTGACTTTCAGACGAAGTCCTGCACCTTGGCCTCAGTAAGCTTTGCTAGTGGTTTGGCTTCGATCCACTTGATGAAATAATCAATCGCGATCAGGAGGAACTTTTGTTGCCCGGACGCCATTGGAAAGGGGCCGAGTATATCCATTCCCCACTGTGCAAATGGCTAAGGTGCGCTGAGCGGAGCAAGTTTGGATGCTGGCCGTCTTTGCACGTTGGCGTTCTTTTGATAGCGGTCGCACTTCTTCACATATTCCATGGAATCGTGAAATAAGGTCGGCCAGTAGTACCCCTGCCGAAATAGTTTTTACGATAGGGATCTGGCTCCTACGTGATTTTCGCAGAGACATCCCACAGTGCAAGGTCGGCTTCTCAAGGTCGAAGACATCTTAGCAGCGGGAGGGAGTATGACCTCTTATACAACCTGTCTTCATATAAAACGTAGTGGGAGGTTTGATTCCTGAGCTTTCGAGCTTTTTTCTGATCGTGAGGAAGGACCCCCTCTTTAAGGTAGGCGACCAACGGGTCGATCCAGCTGGACTCAAATTCCGTCTGCAGGACGGCCTGAGATTCTTCTATGGTTGGGCACTTCAAAGTCTCCAAAAATACTTTTTTTGGGCAATTCGATCGGGGCTGAAGTGGCCAACTTGGAGAAAAGATCGGCTCTTGCATTTTCTTCCCTTGGAATATGCTGAATGCCAAAACTGTCGAAGGCCGGGGTTAAATTCCTCACTTTCTCAAGGTATCTCACCATGCTTTCCTCCCGTGCTTCATAGCTGCCACTAACTTGATTGACCACTAGCTGAAAATTACTGTAGATTTGAAGTCGATCTACTTTTAATTCTCTTGCCATCTTTAATCCGATGATCAGCGCTTCATATTCGGCCCCATTGTTGGTTGCAGGAAATTTGAAGCGTAGCACGTACTTGATGACTCCTCCTTCGGGGCTGACCAAGACTAGCTCCGCACCAGCTCCAGCAGAGTTGGATGAACCATCCACGTGCAGAGTCCAAGAGCCTTCGGAGAGGTCAGTGCTTTCTCCGGAGAGGTTCGACTGTGATAGTTCGGCTTTGTCCAAGCTCAGTCTCGCTTTGGTGCCGGTCTCGCTTTGTTCAAGCTCGGCTTCGATTAGAATGGTGCATTCTAGCACAAAATTCGCTAGTATCTGGGCCTTGATCGATGGCCTGGATCAGTAGTTGATGTCAAACTTTGTGAGCTCGATTGCCCATTTCGTGATTCTTTCGGAAGCGTCCGCTCGATGAAGGACTGCTTTTATTGGTTGGTCCATGAGGACTGTTACAGTGTGCTCCTGAAAGTAAGATCGGAGCCTCCTGACAGCAATTAGAAGAGAGTAAGTTAGTTTTTCTAACCTAGAGTACCTGGTCTCCGCATCCCTCAAGACCCGACTCATGTAGTAGATCGATCGCTGCGTCTTTGCTTCTTCCTTGATCAGGACTGCTGCTAAGGCCACCGAGGAGATAGCTAGATATAGGAACAATTCTTCTTCGAATTCAAGCTTTGCCAGCAGTGGGGGTGAGCCGAGGTAGTTTTTAAGCTCCTCGAATGTCTGTTGGCACTCCGTCGTCCAGCAGAAGTCCTTTGGTTGCCTGAGAACTTGAAAGAAGGGCATGCATCATTCGATCGACCTTGAGATGAAGCGATTTAGGGACACCACCTTCCTAGTTAGGCACTGAACTTCCTTGATCATCTTTGGAGTAGTCATCTTTCGAATGGCTCAAATTTTCTTGAGGTTTGCTTCGATTCCACATCTCGACACCATGAACCTCAGAAATTTTCTGGAGGTCACACCAAAGGTGTACTTGGTCGGATTTAGCTTCATCTTGTGCTTTTTGAGTACACCAAAGGTCTCTTTAAGGTCGGCGAGGTGGTCTATCGAAGCTTGGCTTTTGATGAGCATATCATCCACGTACACCTCCATGTTGCGGTCGATCTGCTCCTTGAAGATCTTATTAACCAAATGCTGGTACGTTGCCCCTGCATTTTTGAGTCCAAATGGCATGACCTTGTAACAATAAAGATCACGATCAGTAATGAAGGCGATCTTCTCTTCATCCTCAGGAGCCATCCATATCTGGTTATAATCAGAAAAGGCATCCATGAAGGTGAGGAGCTCATGGTCCGAGGTCGCATCCACTAGCTGATCGATCCTGGGTAGGGGGTAGCTGTCTTTTGGACAGGTCTTGTTCAACTTCTTGAAGTTAACGCACATCCTCTACTTGTTATTTGCCTTCTTGACGAGGACCACGTTCGAGACCCAGGTCGGATAATTAACCTTCCGGATGAGTCCGACTTTGAGGAGCTTGTCTACTTCTTTGGTGATTGCTTTCCGCCTCTCCGGGGCGTGGTGGCGCATCTTTTCTCTTATTGGCCACTGCCTTGGATCAACGACCAACCGATGTTCCATGATCTCGACGTCAATCCCCAGCATGTTCGTTGGGGCCCAGGAGAAGACATTCGCATTTCTTCTTATGAAGGCGACGAGCTGCTCCTGAACCTCGTCTGCCAAGTTGGAGCCGATCTGCACCACGTGCTCTGAGTTTCTATCATTTAAGGGCACAGAAACGAGGTCCTCCATTGGCTCGCCTCGCTCCTCTGTGAGGTTGTCATGGACATCCAGTCCATCAATAAGATAAGGGTCAGGCCGTTCTTCCTTATGCAGGATGATTGAGTAGCAGTGCCTCATCAGAGCCTGGTCTCCCCTGACCTCTTCGATCCCACGATTCGTCAAAAATTTCATCTTCAAATAATAGGTTGACACCACCGCCCGAAGTGCATTTAGGCCAAGTCAGTCGAGAATTGCGTTATAGATGAACGGAGTCCTCACGACTAGGAAGTCGACCTGCACTTTGTCCCATTTTGGGTGTTGCCCTACCATCACAGCCAAAGTTATTATGCCTTTGATCGGTACGGCATTGCCAGTGAATCCTACCAGTGGAGAATTCATAGGCCCCAAGCGGTCATCGAGTAAGGACATTTTCGAAAAAGCATCATAAAATAATACGTTGATCGAGCTTCCATTATCCACCAGAACGCGACGTACATCATAGTCAGCAATATTCAAAGAAATTACAATCGCATCATTATGCGAAAATTGGATCCTCTGGCCATCCGCCTTGGTAAAGATCATGGGTTCCATGGTCCTCCGCCTCTTCGTTGGTTCCTCGGATCCGTTGGCCTCTCCTTGTTGAAGTCTTCCTGAGATAGTATTGATGACGTCGAGAGGCGGCCGATCTTCTTGCTGGTTTCCTCCACTTGGCAGTAACGCCCTCAACCGATCTTTCCGCTCTTCAGATCGTCTCCATAGGAATCGGCCAAGTCTACCTCGCCTGAAGAGCTCTTCGATCTCATCTTGGAGTTGGATGCACTCCTCAGTGTCATGACCGTGGTCATGATGGTAAAGGCAGAATTTATTGGGATTGTGCTTGCTGGGATGAAAATGCATTCTCTTCAATCTCGAAAGTCGTTCCCTGATCTCCATCAGCCCTTAGGCCTTTGGGGCGTTAAGGGGGGCGTAGTTATGAAATCATCATCGGAGAGAACTTCAACGCTGGGGAGAATCTCGACGTGCCCTTCCATCAGGGCTTCCCTACCTTCGAGCTTGAGGGGGAGTTCGGGCTCGCCCACGATCAGGAGGAGTCCTTAGCCTCATCGTCTTTAGCCTCGAAGGCCTCCTCTATCCGGGCGTAACTTTCGGTCTGAGCTAGTATGTTAGCAAAATCCTTGGGATACTTCTTTTTCAGAAAGAATAGCAAGTCATTCTTCTGAAGGCCACCATTGAGGGTGGCCATGGCGACTGACTGATCTAGGTTCCGAACCTCCAATGCGGCAGTATTAAATCGGGTGACATAAGCCCATATGGGTTTCCCCTCCTTCTGCCTAATGGCCATTAAGGAATCCAAACCTCAGTGCGGATGCCGACTACTGATGAAGTGGGCCGTAAACTGTTGGCTCATCTGGTCAAACGTTAAGATAGTATTCGGCTTAAGCGTCGAGTATCGATTTCTGACAGCTTCCTTAAGGGTAGAGGAAAAAGCCCAGCACAAGATGGCGTATGGCACATCATGGAGCAACATCATTATCTGAAAGGCTTTCAGATGGTCGATTGGATCGATGGTCCCATCATAACTCTCGAGCTGTGGGAGCTTGAAGTTCGGCGGGATCGATTCCTGCATAATTTTCTACGAAAAGGAAGGGTCAGTACAAATGTCATTACCATGTGAGGAGGAAGTGTGACGAAGTTTCTCGATTCGCCGGCTCATTTCTAGGAGCCTTTGATCTAAGAGATCTTCACGATCTTTGATCTCCAAAGTTTTCTGGTAGAATGAGTGCGAGGCTTCCCCCTGGGTAGAGCCATGGTCCAAGCAGGGGCTCTCCCACCTTTGCCTCCCCCTTCCGGGGATCGAAGGTCGGGTAGCCTAAGTCGGTCATTTCTGGATCGGACCACACGGCTCTAGAGAGTTCCGCGTTGGTTGAGCTGGTGCCGGGACTTGCCGGTGCATGGTCTGCACCACCTCCGTGAGGCCACGATCCTGCTGGACGAGTAGGTTGAACTGCTCTACATCCACCGCAGCCATAGATGAAACCTGAGCCACCCGGGCTGGAATGGGAGCGGACGGGTCTGAACGGGATCGGGCCACGAAGGTCGCCGATCGTCAGGTCGAAGCTCTCCTGGGGAGCATTTTTTCTCGAGAAAGGACCCTAGAGAAGAAGAAGAAGGGAGATCTCTAGAGGGAGACCGTTGTCGAGCACTCCTTTAAGAACAAGAAAACTTCGGAGGTTCACGCCCTTCTTCTAGCGCCAAATCTGTTGATGCAGAATCTGATCGTCGTCGGAATCAGCTGGAGTGGAGGCCGATGAGGTCGACGTTGGGAACCTGCAAAATAAAGTCCCATCCGGAGCCGATAGGGGGTGGCTCCGGTAGGGCCCTTCGACGATCAAGTCAACTCGGGTCAACAGACATGGAGTGCTCTGAAATGAGTTCGACAAAGTTTTGAGAAGAAGAGAAGAGTTTAGAGCTTAGAGATAGCATATCTGGAGGGTCCTATTTATAGACGGAGCTTGATTGATGGTCATGGCCATACTGCCTGGTAGCGAGCCGTCGGGGTCGCATGGAGTTCGGTACGGAGAGGAAGGCATCGTCAGGTGGATAATGATAGCCATACTGATGGGTCATAGATCGCATGAGGCTGGATATAGAGAGAGTGGCATCGCTGATAGTGGTGGTCATATCGTCCGGTTGCGGACCGCATGGAGCTTGTTATGGAGAAAAAGGTGCCGTCAGACTGATAGTGGCGGCCATACCATCGAGATCCGACAGCCGTAGCTCGAGGAAGCAGGCATTGGTTGGTGGACTCGGGCATATACCAATTTCAAAGGAGTTCGGACTCCTGAAGAAGTTCGGCCAAAGGAGAGCTCGGAAGGAGTTTGGATCCTGTGGAAGTCCGACTCAAGCATATACCAATTTCAAAGGAGTTCGAACTTCTAAAGAAGTTTGACCGAAGGGGGAGCTTAGAAGAAGTTCGGCTCTTATGGGAGTCCGACTAAAGCTCGACCGCTGAGGAGCTCGATCGGGGCGCAACCGTTGAGGAGTTCGACCGGAGCGCAACCGCTGAGGAGTTCGGCCGAAGGGGGAGCTCGGAAGGAGTTCGGCTCCTGTGGGAGTCCAATTGGAGCTCGACCGTTGAGGAGCTTCCGTGGCTACCGATTGCGTTAGGCTAGGCATCGAACTGGACTTCGGTAGGAGCGGGGTTTATCCCCAATAGAAGAAAAAAAAGACCTACACCTACAGTTACCTTCTCTTCTTTTCTTTTCTTTTCTTTTTTTTCTATAATATATATTTTTTTCTCCAGATGTTTCGAAGATACCTAAAAATAATTATTATTTTTTTCAGACGCAACTCACGTTTGTTTCTTTTAGGCATATACGCGCAAATGCAGCTGATCCAACGATCGAAAATCTAACCAACTATGAACTAAAATCCGATCGACGAAAATTCAAACCATATATATATATATATATATATATATATATATATATATATATATATATATATATATGCATGCGCACGCATCCGATCGACCGAAATCTAATTCATCTCTCTCTCTCTCTATATATATATATGTTGTGGAATAGAGCTGGTGTGGCCTCGACCTATTTAGGATCGGCCACCGACCTATCCTAATAGATCATCTGAGCAGAATGATGCGACACTTTGTCCATGGTTAGCTGTAGGTCGGCTTAAGCGGACCTACAATTCTGGCTGATCGACTGAAGATCATCTTCTGGCAAAATAAGATAGGCCTTCATATCTCATCCTCGTCGGATTCAGATCGACCGTCGAGCTACATGAATAGGCTCATAGTTCGTCAATGACTGATCTACAATCATCCATGCTGAAACTGTATCCTCTCCAAATCGAAAAACTTGGATAAAGAGGAATCTTTTGCAATTCCGTCTCCTAAGAAGAAAAAAAATCTTCTGAATCAATCTAGGGCGACTAACTCAGAAAGCCGTTAGAGTCCGAAATGGATATGACTCCAACTCCTCCCCTATAAATAAAGGGGCTTTGGGATCCTCCAGGTAGCCCATTCAATTCGACGCTTTTTCTCCTCATTGTTCTCCAATCTTGTAACTTGAACGTCGGAGGGTCTTTACCAGAGAGCACTCTGGTGGAGACTTTATTGCAGGTGAACAGGTGAAGCTCTAACGATAGTTCATCCTCGGCCTTATATTCCTCGCTGGCCGAGCTCCTCCATCCTCTTCGGTCGACCTCAAGCTGGGAGATCCAGGAGCAACAGTTGACGCTAGAGGAAGGGCCCTCGGTTGATTCCGAGGTTTAATTTTGAGGGAAGAAAGCACGTCATCGGATATTATGAGAATCCGAAGGAAAACATCAAATGCATCCTAGTGTTCTAGTGGTCGGAGGATCTATAATGCTCAACAGGTTAACACATCTCCACCACCAATTCAGAAAAATTCGTCAATGGTGCCGGCGATCTCATAGGAACAGTATGACACACTGCTTCATCAGGTGTAAGCACTATCAGCCATCGTAAGAGGATTACAACAGACCGATGAGTGCCATCCAACCGAAGAAAATTCAGGTCTGGTTCGAATAAGGTCGAAGGAATGACACCCATGAAGCCTAAGGATGGAGGCCAGTTGTCACAGCCGACCTACTGATCCTTTCCGTCGAAGAGCTGAACGCTCATCCATACCAATTTCTAGAAGAGGCTTCACCCCAGGCCATGAGACTCCTTAGCATCGAGCCACTCATGAGGATGACATGGAGAAAAAGCTCAAAGAGATGCAACGACAACTGGATGCATTGCAGGAGCCGAGGCAACAAGAGAAGAATTTGGGGTTTAATGTCGATCCTCCATTCACTTAGAAGATTATGGACGAACTCTTGCCACGTTGGTTCAAAATCCCTCAGATGGAACTTTACGATGGAACGGTCGATCCCATAGATCATCTAGATAGTTTTTGAACTCTTATGCATCTGCAAGGGGCTATCGATGCGATACTATGTTGGGCTTTGTTGGAAATATGCGCTCTTTTCATGTGGATCGGCATGGCCGTTGGTGATTAGCCAAGCAACAAGAAAGTACTTCTCAGAGATTTATACGGAAGCACGATCAAATAAATCAAGAAATAGAGAAGAAGAGAAGAGATTTTTGGAAGAAAAGAGCTTTTATTCAGTATATTTCAGCACTCTTACAATCTTGATCTATTTTAACTATATATACTTTACAAAGGGTTAAGTCCAAGCTCATAGAAAAACTTTTCAAATCCAAACAACCCACGTACACAAAATAATAACCCACGAAAACTGAGCCGATCCAGTTTCAGACTGAGTCGGCTAACCTACGATTGGGTCGGCTCAGTCCCAGACTGAGCCAGCCCAGTTGTGTACCATGCCAACAGCCCAAAAATACTATTTTTTATTTGAATTTTTCTCTGAGACCTAGTCGACTCAGGACTGAGCCAACCCAGTTCCCAACTGAGCCGGCTCAGTCTTAGTGTGAGCCGGCCCAGTTTCTAAACTTTGCTATTGAGACTGATTCTTCTTCTGGCTCGTTTCTGTCTTCTCATGACCCATCTTCTCATATTTTCAAGACTTAAAAGTATCACTTCTGAGCTCATATTCTCCATCTTGGTGCTTCCAAGTCCTTGTGAACTCATCTCTTCTCAACAAATCTATCCATGCCACACATCTCTGAAAGCTGTCTCTGAGGAGTATCTTCATGTGTGCATCAGACTGATTCTCCTTGGTATGGATCTTCATCAATTTCACTTCATCTTCCTCCATCAGCTCTCTGATCCTATGGTACCTCATGTCTATATGCTTTGTACGTGCATGATAGACTGGGTTCTATGCCAACAACAGAGCACTCTGACTATCACTGAATAGTGTAACCTTGCTCTGCTCACCCCCAACTCATTAATCAGCCTCCTAAACCAAAGAGCTTCTTTTGCAGCCTCCGTTATCCCAATGTACTAGGCCTCTGTGGTAGACAAGGCCATGATTGAATGAAGGGTTGATCTCTAAGACACCGATCCACTATATACATAGAAGAGATATCTAGTAGTAGACCTTCTTGTATCAAGATCACCAGCATAATTTGTATCAATAAACCCTTTCAGAGGATCTGAACCTTCACACATCTTCACAGATTATTCTCTAAATCCTCCCGACTGTCCACTAAACACCAAACTATAATCCCTTATTCCATGCAGATATCTCAATATTTTTTTTAATGCTTTTCAGTATTCCTTCCCAGGGTTAGCCATGTATCTACTAACCATGCTCACTGCATGTGCTATATCTGATCTACAGCGCACTATAGTGTACATCACACTGCCTACAGCATTTGCATAAGAGACTCATTTCATGTACTTTCTCTTCTCTTCTGACTCAGGGTACTATAACTTCGAGAGAGACATATGGCTCGGCAATGGCATCTCTGTAGGTTTGGCCTTCTCCATCTCAAATCTCTCTAGAATCTTTTGGACATACTTTTCTTGTGACAAATGGAGCACTCTTTTGCACCTATCTCTGCAAATCTTCATTCCAAGAATTTTCTCAGCTGGATCCAAATCTTTCATCTCAAATTTAGATGATAATGTCCTTTTCAACCTTTTCACAGCATCCATGCTTCTACTGGCTATGAGCATATCATCTACATACAATAATAGGTATAGGACATCCTCCTCATCTACATCCTTGATGTAGATACAACAATCATGTTCACATCTGCTGAAACTCAGGCTCAAAATAAAGCTATCAAACCTTCAATACCGCTGATGAGGGGATTGTTTCAAGCCATACAAAGACTTCCTTAGTAAATATACCTTTTCTTTCTATCCCATCTTTATGAAACCATTTGGCTACTTCATGTAGATTCTTTCCTCCAAAGTCTCATGAAGGAAGGTCGTCTTCACGTCCATCTATTTCAATTTCATGTTATGCTGTGCCACCAGTGACAGTAAAACTCGAATAGATGTATGACGCACCATAGAAGAGAAAATTTTTGTATAGTCAATCCCTTCTCTTTGTGAGTATTTCTTTGCTACCAACCTTGCTTTGAATCTGACTCCACCTTGTTCTGAAGGTGCTTCTTTCTTTGTGAACACCCATTTTGAGCCAATAGGTCGAGCATCTGATTCTTCTTAAGTGATTCCATCTTCTCCATCATGACCTGCATCCATGAATCATGATCCTTACTCTCCATGGCCTCTGCATAACTCTCTGGATCTCCATTAGCAGTGATGAGTGCATAGAAGATAACCTCATCAATGCCATATCTGATCGATCTCCTAATAGTACGCTGGGGCTTATATAAAGCCACTCCCACTAGCACATCTCTGCCTGATGTCTGTGGCTGCTCCTGCATATTTATCTGAGTTGTCGGCCCTCCATGCTGATTTTCAATTTGAGATAATACTTTTCTGCCTAGCTCTACCTCAAAAAGAACACTCCTGTAAGTAGATGTAACCTGCATGCCATCATTTTCTGACTGGCCACCACTATTCACCTCTATTTTTTCAGTTCCATCTATCCTAGACCTCCTCAAGATGCTCTTCTCATCAAAGATAACGTTCCTACTGATCACTGACTTCTATGCCTGAGAGTCCTACAGTAGGTACCCCTTGACTCCTTGTGGATATCCTATGAATGTCATCTTTTGAGATTTTGGATCCAATTTGCTTCTCTCGATTGCCTCCATATGTGCATAGACTGTACAACCAAAGACTTTCAGATGGCCAAGCTCTACCTTCTTTTCACTCTAGACCTCCTCTGGAATGCCTCCATTCAGCTTATAATGAGGGAACCTGTTCACAAAAAAATAAGAAAAAATTAGAGCATCACCCCAAAAGGACTTTGAGAGTGATGTCTGCAGCCTCAAACTTCGTGCCTTCTCGATCAGTGTCCGATTCATCCTCTCCATGACACCATTCTACTGGGGAGTCATCCTCACCATGTAATGGCATTTGATGCCATTTTTCTTATAGTACCTCTTGAACTCCAGGCTAATAGAATCTCCTCCATTGTCCGATCTCAGACACTTTACCTATCTTCCTGACTCCTTCTCTACTTCAACTCTCCAGGCTTTGAACTGGGCAAACACCTTTGATTTTTCTCTAATCAGATAAACCCACACCTTCCTTGAAAAATCATCAATGAAAGTGACAAAGTATTTTGCTCCACTTCTAGCTGATACAGGAGCTGGTCCCCACACATCCGAGTGCACTAAATCCAGCACTTCCTCGCTGTGCTTGATACTTCTGATAAACTTCATCCTATGCTGTTTGCCAAAGATGCATGGCTCACAAAGATCTGTGCCTCCTTCTTCAGGGCTAGGATCATACCTCTTCTACTTAGTTCAGTGAGCCCACGGTCACTCATATGATCCATCCGATAGTACCATAGCTGATATAAAATCTGCTCCTCTATGCCGCTACTAGCACCTTTGCACTATCATTTACCACTGAGCCTTTCATTCTATAAAGATTGTTGCTCAGTCTTCTACCTCTCATCATGACCAAAGCTCTTTTGAAAATTTTCAGACATCCACTCCCAACTTGGCTACTAAAAGCATAACCCTGCTCCTCCAAGTAGCCCAAAGAAATTAAATTCTTTTTCAACTTTGGTATATGCTTGATATTTGATAGTGTACGAATGATCCCGTCGTACATCCTCACCTTGATAGAGCCAATTTCAGCTACTTTGCATGGGTGATCATCTTCAAGGCTGACACTTTCATCATCAGCCTTTTGGTAGATAGCAAACCACTCTTGATGAGAAGTATAGTGGTGCTAGCATGCTGAATCTAATATCCATATAGTATCACACTCTGTGGATCCATCTGATATAACTACCAGGTCTTCTCCACTGCTCATAGAAGCTGTATCATCTTCCTTGCTGGCCTTTCCTTTTTCTGATCTCAAAAGGGGACAATCTCTCCTTAAGTATTCAGGCTGATGACATTTATAACATTTCAATGTCATCTTCCTCTGATCATGAGACTTTGACCTACCCTTGGACTTTTCTCTTGTCTTCTCCTTTGATCTTCCCTATCTTTCATTCACAGCCAAGATCTCATACTTAGGATCTCCCTTGCAGATCTTCTTCCTTTGCTCATTTGATCTGAGCACACCAACAAGGTCTTCATGGTTTAGGATCTCCTTCCCATAAACTAAAGTTGTTATAAGACCATCATACGAACCTGGGAGAGAACATAATAGCAGCAATATCCGATCCTCCTCGTTAATCTTTACATCCAAACTTATCACCTCGGAATATACCTGATTGAACCTTTGGATATGTGCAATAAGATCTCCGCCTTCGGACATCTTCAGACTATACAGCTGTTTCTTCAACCATAGCTTATTTGTCATATTTTTTTTCCATGTATATATTCTCCAGTCTCTCCCAGAGCTCCTTTGCCGTAGTTTCTGTGCAAACTTCGGACAAAACCTGATCGATCAAGCACATCCGGATTGTGCTAAAAGTAATTTCTTCCAACTCTTTCCAATCCTCAGCACTAATCTTTTTTAGCCTTTCTTTTATCAAGACCTTATAGATCTTCTACTGAACCAACAAGTCCTTTACTCTTTGATGCCATAGAGTAAAGTTTTTTTTGCCATCGAACTTCTCAAAATCTACCTTGAATCCACTTGATTCCATGACTTCAGACAAGTCAAGAACAAATCCCTAACATCCTTTACGATCTCACATACCAGTAAAACTATACTTCAAAGAAGATCTAACTAGCCTTAGATCCTCTTTCCAAACTTCTGTATCACCGTTCCTCCATGTAAACAAGCTCCACCTCAATCTAGAGACAACCACGAAGCAAACTAAAAATTTTAGGATAAAACTTGATGGAACAGATCCTGGATGTAGTAAATTCTAGGTGTCTTCCTTTCTTCCATACAACACTACTCTGATATCAAATGTTGGAAATATGCGCTCTTTCCACACGGATCGACGTGGCCACTGGTGATTAGCCAAACAACAAGAAAGTACTTCTCAGAGATTTATGCGGAAGCACGATCAAACAAATCAAGAAATAGAGAAGAAGAGATTTCTGAAAGAAAAGAGCTTTTATTCGGTATATTTCAGCACTCTTATAATCTTGACCTATTTTCAGTATATATATTTTACAAAGGGTCAAGTCCAAGCTTATAAAAAAACTGTCCAAACCTAAACAACCCACGTATATAAAATAATAACCCATGAAAACTGAGCTAGCTAACTTGCGACTGGGTCGGCTCAGTCCCAGATTGAGTCGGCCCAGTTGTGTACATGCCAACAATCCAAAAATACTGCTTTCTATCTGAATTTTTTTTTGAGACCTAGCCGACCCAGTCCTGGACTAAGCCAACCCAGTTTCCAACTAAGCCGGCTCAGTCTCAGTATGAGCAGGCCTAATTTTTGAACTTTGCTATTGAGACTGGTTCTTCTTTTGACTCGCTTATGTCTTTTCATGACCTATCTTCTCATGTTTCTAAGACTTGGGAGTGCCACTTCTGAGCTCATAAGCTTTTCCTTCAACTCTAAGAATGATGGCTCGGCATTGGTATTTGAATCTAAAATCCAGCTCTATAGATTCTTTCTACCAGTTGAGCCGTCTGTTCGTTGCCCACTTCATAAGCAGTCATCGGCAACGACGTAACTCTGACTTCCTCGTGAGCATCAGGTAATGGAAGAATGTGCCCCTTCAAGAGTATATCAATCACTTCAATGCAGCCACCTTGGAGGTCCAAAATTTAGATCCATTTGTGGCCATGACGACGTTCAAGACCGGCCTCCTCCAAAATGATCTTTTGTTCTCCCTCAACTTGGATTATCCAAAGAATTTTGCTGAGATGCTAGAATGAGTGGAGAAGTATGCCCAGGCTGAAGAGGCTTGGGACCAGCAGGGGAGTAGCCGAGATGGTAGGTCGGGTCCATCCCAAAAATAGGAGAAGAAAAAAGATCATAGACGGATGCAGCACCATCGGAAGGACCCATGGTTTCATCAATCATGCATCCCACCTCGGAGTAGCCGACCAACATCTCCAAAGCTGCGAGGCCAACCTAGAACTCCACCTCGGAGGTTTAATTACCACACCTCTCTCAACACACCTCAGGCTCAGATTCTGATGGAGATCGAGCGACGAGAAGATATACCTCAACCCAAGAAAATGATAACCCCTGCTCGAGTAAGAAACTTGAGGAAGTATTACCAATATCATTATGACCATGGGCATGATACCAAGGAGTGCTGGCAGCTCAAAGAGGAAATAGAGGCACTAATCAGGTAGGGGCGACTTCAGTACTATGTGGATGAGCAGTGAATCCCGATGAATTCGGATCATGACCAACCTCGACAGGATGAACCGCATGGAGAGCAGCCAGCTGTGGGATAAATCAAAATAATTACTAGAGGAAACCTTAGTGGAAATACTTTGGATCGAGATTGACCAAGAGAGGGATTGAGGAAGAGGAAGGCAGATGGTGAAATTACTTTCATCGATGAAGATCTGAAAGAAATAAGTCAGCCCTATGACGATCCTGTGGTCGTTTCTCTGAATATTGCTAATTATGATGTACATCTGATCCTTGTTGATAATGGAAGCTTGGTAGATATTCTATTTTATGATGCCTTTGTTCAGATGAACTTAAGCCCTGAACTACTGACGAAGAAAAATGTACCTCTAGTTGGATTTTCTGGCACTACGATTTCAGTGAAAGGGACTATCTTACTAACGATAAAAGCTGGATGAGCTTCGAAGAAGGTAGTTGTCGATATAACTTATTTCATTATGAATAGTCTCTCCACTTATAATGTCATCTTAGGTCAGTCAGGCCTAAATATCCTCCAGGCCATAGTATCGACCTACCATCTGAAGGTCAAATTCATGACTTCACATAAAATCGGTGAGCTTAGGGGAAACCAGTCGATCGCAAGAAAATGTTACATGACTACTTTGCATGGAGTGGTGGCTGAAGAGCAACCCATGAATGAGTTAGACATCCGAAATGAACAAACTAAACAAAAAGGCTCTCCGACAGAAGAATTGATCTCTGTACCAATCAAGGATGATCCAAACAAGGTTATGAAGATTGGCTCAAGCTTATGTGAAGAAGATTGACAGCACCTCATCATATTTCTATGAGATAATGCTGACGTGTTTGCTTGGTCAGCTTTGGATATGCCCAGCATCGATCCGCAAGTCATGATACATCGACTCAATATAGACCTGAATCGTCATTCGATCAGATAGAAAAAATGGAGCTTCGCCCCTGAACGCTAGAGGGCGATACGAGAAGAAGTTGATAAGCTCTTGAAGGCCGACTTCATTCGAGAAGTTTATTATCCAAAGTAGTTGGCTAACATTGTCCTCGTCAAAAAGGCCAGTGGAAAATGATGCATGTGTATTGATTATATGGATCTCAATGGAGCATGCCCAAAGGATAGTTATCATCTGCCACGCAAAGACCAACTAGTGGATGCGACCTCGGGACATCAGCTCCTATCATTCATGGATGCTTTTTCGGAATACAACCAGATCCAAATGGCATCCGAGGATGAAGAAAAAACTTCTTTCATAACTAACCAAGGCCTTTTTTGCTACAAGATCATGCCGTTTGGCTTGAAGAATGCTGGAGTGACCTATCAAAGACTTATGAACAAGATTTTCAAAGAGCAGATTGGAAGAAATATAAAAGTATACATGGACGACATGCTCGTCAAAAGTAGGATAGCCGAATACCATATTACCAACTTAGAAGAAGCCTTTTCTATATTATGGCATTTCTGGATGAAGCTCAATCCAAATAAATGTGCCTTCGGTGTCACTTTCAGAAAATTTCTTGGGTTCATGGTGTCACAACATGGGATTGAGGCCAATCTGAAGAAGATTCAAGCTCTTCAAGAGATGAAGTCTTCGAAGATGATCAAAGAAGTGCAGTGACTCACAGAAAAGATCGCAGCCTTAAATAGATTCCTATCAAGATCGATAGAAAAGAGCTTTCCATTCTTTAAAGCCCTTAAGCAACCGAAGGACTTTCAATGGATGGATGAATGCCACACAGCCTTCGACGAGCTAAAGAAATACCTTGGCTCTCCCCCTCTGTTAAGCAAGCCAGAGCCTGAGGAGGTACTGTATTTGTATCTAGTTGTTTCTTCTTTGGCAATTAGCTCTGTTCTGATCCGACAAGAGGTCAAGGTGCAAAAGCCGATCTATTATATGAGCCAGATACTTTACGATGCTGAGACCAAGTATACGAGATTGGAAAAAATCGTCTATGCTCTCTTGATATCTGCAAAAAAGTTATGCTCATATTTTCAAGCACACACTATTGCAGTCCTTATAGACCAATCCATTAGATTAGTATTGTACCGACTAGATACTTTAGGATGGTTGGCTAAATGGGCTATCGAGCTAGGCAAATTTGATATCAAATATTAATCGAGACCGTCCATTAAAGCTCAGGCATTGGCGTATTTCATCTTGGAATGTATAATTTCATATCAGGAATCCAATCATGCTGAAACCCCTTGAATCAATGAATGTTGGGCCCTACATGTTAATGGATCTTCGAATGCCATGGGCTCCAAAGTCGGGTTGATCTTAACCAGTCCAAAAGGAATAGTAGTAGAATATGCTCTATGCTTTGACTTTCCGGCTTCCAACAATGAAGCCGAGTATGAGGCATTGGTGGTGGGACTTAGAATAGCAAAAGAAATGAAAGTTCGGCATCTCAGAGTACATAGTGATTCGTAGTTGGTGATTGATTAGGTTCAGGAAGAATATGAAGCCCCGAAGCCGAATATGGTTAAGTATCTGCAGAACGTCAGAGACTTGGCTTCTAACTTTTTAGCGATGGATGTTCAGTAGATACCAAGGGCGGAGAATGTGCAAGCTGACCTTCTTTCTAAGCTAGCAACCCATGGGGTGGCCGACCTAAAAAGAAGCTAATACATAGAAGTCCTGGAGAAGCCGAGTGTTAAGGAGGTCTCGGTAATGCAAGCTCATCCAGAATCGAGCTGGATAGATCCTATTCTCCATTATTTATGAGATGAAATTTTGCCTACGGACCGAGATGAGGTGAAAAGATTGAGACATCTCACTCCACAATACATCATTTATGAAGAGAAGTTGTATAAGAGGTCCTTCACCCTACCTCTGCTTAGATGCCTCTATCCTTCAAAAGCTGACTATGCCCTACAGAAAGTTCACGAAGGAATCTATGGTAATCATCTGGGGGGCAAGGCTCTGTCCCACAAAATATTATAGTAGGAATATTTTTGGCCAACCATGCAAAGAGATGCGGCCGAACTGGTGAGCAAATATGACCAATGCCAAAGAACCTCAAACATTCAGCACCGACCATCGACCCCACTGGCCTCGATCATGATCCCTTGGCCCTTTGCTCAATGGGGAATGGATATCCTCGGACCATTTTCCATCGCTGTGGCATAGAAGAAGTTCCTGATTGTCACGATTGACTATTTTACTAAATGGATGGAAGCAGAGGCAGTAGCTATGATTACTGAAGCTAAAGTTCAAAATTTGGTCTGAAAGTCTATTATATGTCGATATGGTTTACCCCACGCCATCATAACCAATAATGGATGATAATTCAATAATCTGAGGTTTATAGGATTCTGTAATGACTACGGAATTTTTTATAGATTGACATCGGTAGATCATCCACAGACTAATAGCTAGGCCGAGGTGACGAACAGGACATTATTGCAGGGGTTGAAAGTTCACATAAGCCAGGCAAAAGGATTGTGGGCCGAAGAGTTGTACAACGTCCTTTGGGCATATCGTACAATGCAACGTGTCCCAACTGGAGAGACACTTTTCATGTTGGCCTTCAGTATGGAAGCTATGATACCCATAGAGATGGGGTTACCCATGCTCTGAGTAGAGAAATTCGATAAAGATAGCAATTCTTTCGGGATGAGAGCGAATCTGAATCTACTGAAAGAAATCTGAGAACAAGCTCGAGTTCGAATGGCCAACTATCAATAGAAAGTTGTCCGATACTATAATTCTCGAGTAAAGAGCAAATCTTTTCTGGCAGGATAATTATTTCTTCATCGAGCTGAGATTTCTCGTCCATCCGAACGATCAAAATTATCGTCGAACTAGGAAGGTCCTTATCGCATGGCTGAAGTAGTCCAGTCGAAAATTTACCATCTTTATCGACTGGATGGAACTCCGATCCTAAGGACCTGGAATGCCGACAATCTTCCGAGATATTATCCTTAGAATGTAATTTTCACCTTGAATTTTTATTCGATAATGAATAATAACTTCTTGCAGGTTTTATTTTTGCCAATACGCGCTCCTCAACCATGATCGAGGAGCGAAACGCATCTCCACCAAATTTCACCAACGCGCGCTCCTCGACCACGACCGAGGAGTGAAATGCATCTCCATCAAATTTTGTCAACGCGCGCTCCTCAACCACCGTCGAGGAGCGGAACGTGTCTCCATTGGATCTCTCCAACACGCGCTCCTCGACCACGATCGAGGAGCGGAACGCATCTCCATCGGATCTCTCCAATGTGCGCTCCACGGCCATGATCGAGGAGTGGAATGCATCTCCATCGGATCTCGCCAACGCACGTGCTCCTCAACCATGGTCGAGGAGCGGAATGCATCTCCATCGGATCTCGCCAACGTGCGCTCCTCGGCCATGACTGAGGATCGAAATGCATCTCCATTGGATCTCGCCAACGTGCGCTCCTCGACCATGGTCGATCAGATCTCACCAATGTGCGCTCCTCGATCACGACCAAGGATCAAAATACATCTCCATCGGATCTCGCTAATGCATGCTTCTCGACCACGATCGAGGAGCGGAATGCGTTTCCATCGTATCTCGCCAACACGTGCTCCTCAGCCATAGTTGAGGAACGGAACGCGTCTCCATCAAATTTTGCCAATGCACGCTCCTCGATCACGACTGAGGAGCGAAACGATCTCCATCAAATTTTGTCAATGTGCGCTCCTCGACCACGATTGAGGAGCGGAACGCATCTCCATCAAATTTCGCCAATGCGCGCTCCTCGACCGCCACGGTCGAGGAGCAGAATGCATCTTCATCAAATTTTGCCAACACGCGCTCCTTGGCCATGGCCAAGAAGCGGAACACGTCTCCATCGGATCTCACCAACATGCGCTCCTCGACCACGATCGAGGATCGAGACGTGACCCATGAAATTCATGAAAACACACTCCACGGCGATAGCCGAGGATCTTAACTTACCAGCATGAATCGTCCGTCACTTCTCAGTCACACCGCCTAAGATCTATGCTAACCTACGTCTCAAAAAAGAAAAATCTGATGAAGAAAATATGAACTTAACAATTTAGCAAAAGAAGGCTTTGTATTAAAGTTCAGTGTTTACAAGTGATGGTCGGCCCGTACAAAAATACCTCGGCAAAGATCAGGGGCAAACAAAAAATGCCAACCTAAAAAAAAAGAAAGAAGAAGAGAAAGAGATATCGGACATGCCTGATCAAAGTAGTGCATTAAACTTCGTCCAAAGCTCGAGATTCATCGACCTCCGCTTGATCTGGCAAGGTGATAACGGCTGGGGGTGGTACCGCTACATCCTCGTCAGCCAGGTCGTCGCACACGGGGCTGAAGACATCTTCCATTTGAATCTCTCGACCCTCAGCTTTCTCGGCCTCCTCCTCGTCCGACTCCAAGAGGTCCAAGTTCAGGTCGAGGAAGATCCTCCGGATTTTCTCTTTCATATCTATACCCGCTTGCAGGTAGGAAAGCGATGCGAAATCCATCTTGATGTTGCGGAATTCTTCCAAGGCACGGACGGCCTCGACTGCCTCTACCCTGGCGGCCTCCGCTCGTGCCTTCCTGGCCTTCCTCTCTCCCAGTACCCGAGCTTCAGTCTTAGTCAGCTCGAATTCCAGCTGCTTCACCCTCTCCTAGAGGGACCTGGTCTCATCCTCGGCCTTCAGCCGAGATAACTGAGCATCATCTGCCCATCGGTTGGCTTGGGCGGCTTTCTCCTCAGCTTTGTTAGAGAGGTGCCAAACCTTTCTAATTATCTTGGCAAAATGGTCCACATGATGGACGAGCTAAGAAAAAAAGAAAAAAGAAAAAGAAGCTGAGCCGAGGAGTGAACAGAAGACCTAAAACGAAGGTTGGTAAAAAGGCAGACATGTATCCGAAGGAGAGAATCGTAGGAGTCCTGAATGCAAAAGGCACCCCCGACCTCCTTGAAGGTTTGGACGTCGGCCTTGCAAGATGACCGATTTCAGCAAGGAGCGGGCGACACGGTAGTTGCCGAGGCCCTTCCTTTTATTCTTGATATCCGAGGGAACTTCCACCGGAGAAACGCTCCTCGGAACATCGGGTCTGCGGTCGAACATCCGGATGGAGATCTTCGACCCACCCGAGCTTCTTTTGGAGGAAGATGCAGAAGGTCGAGGGATGGACTCTCCTGGAGCAGCGGACCGAAGTGGTGTCACAGCCTTCGCCGACGCCTTCTTCTTCCTCAGGGCGTTGGCCGCTCTCGAGGAACCTCCTGTCGCGGGCTGCGCCAGGACAGCTTCGATCCAACCGCGTTTGGGGGCCACGGCCGTGCTTGTCTTTCTCTTCTTCGCCATCCGACGAAGAGTTTCAAGGTCGAACGAGTTCATCACTGAACAAAAAAACACAAGACTCGATCAATGATAGTGACAAGGAAAGAAAAGATGACCCAAACCAAATCGCATGAGAACACTTACTCCTCGGGTCAGTTGGAATCAGTCCGACCTTAAATAAGTTCTCCTCGGTAAGAAATCTGGACAGCGAGAGAGGAGCAAGACAAAATTTGACTTAAGACCTTCTCCTCGATGTCGGATAGTGTTGGGGGTTTGACAGTCGACCTATGAGGTCGCCCCCATGATGTGCTGAAATCCCATGGTTGCTCGGCTGACACAAAAAAGAAGCGCTCTTTCCAATTATGCACCAAGGAGTGCCTCGAAAAAGGTGGCATCTTCTCCGAAGAGAAGCATACCACCATCCGACCTCCGATGGATGCTCCTTTAAAGTGAAGCAAGCTCGGAGAAGATGGGAGGTAGGCTCGATCCCGTGGAGGAGGCAGTGGGTGAAAAAGCCTAAAATCGATCGTCAGGAGTTTGGCGCCAAACAACAAAAACTAATTCTATACAGGTTCAGAAGCTCGATAATTAAAAAATGAAAAGGCAACCTAAGGCCAGTCTTTAGCGATTTCTTGTAAACATCAACCCGTCCAGGCTGAGGAAGAGCCATACGCTCCCCGGGACCGGCGACCTCTAACTTGAAATCACTGAGGACATGGTACCTCATCCTAATAACTTTCAGGTCCTCTGAGGTGAGGACGAAATCTATTTTGAAAGGGCCATAGTTCGAAACTTCACGTTCTTTGGATCGATCCGGAGAACCTACTACCCCGGAACCGTGATCCTCGCCAGAAGGGATATTCGAGCCTCAAGAAGATCGGGACAAACTAGATTGACTCATAAGTATGGAGGAGACTGACCTAAAGGACGAGGAGGCCGAGCAATAAGGGGAGTTAGGGCGGGATCGATGGTAGCTCGGTTGAGTCCGAGCTATTCCTCGTGCAAAGTATAGGAGTTCAACCTTTAAGCAACAGTGACAGTCAAAAAGAGTAATACAGACCCTATTTATAAGAGGCATGAACGGCTCCAATCTACTCCCATTTCATCTACCCTTTTAGATCTTCATCAGGTGTCAGATACCCATTGGTCGGGATGGATAGATCCGGAGCAAAGCAACGGACGGTTAGATTTCATGGCTGATAGACTTCTAATCTTATCACGCTACCGATTTCCAATGCTGCAATGCGAGCACGATTTGAAGATCGGCCTCGGCTTCAATAGGGTACTTACATCGGTCGTTCAAAGGTAGATCGACCTAGTAAATGAGGGGCAAACTGTTATGGAATGGAGCTGGTGTGGCCTTGACTTATTTAGGGTTGGCCGCCGACCTACTCTAATAGATCGTCTGAGCGGAACAATGCGATATTTCGTCCATGGTTAGCTGTAGGTCAGCTTCCGACTGACCTACTTAAGATCGCCTTCTAGCAAAATAAGGTAGGCCTTTATACCTCATTCTCGTAGGTTCAGATCGATCGTCGAGCTACATGAATAGACTCATAGTTCGTTAATGACCGACCTATAACCATTCCTACTGAAACTACGTCCTCTTCGAATCGAAAAACTTGAATAAAAAAAATCTTTCGCAATCCCGACTCCTAAGAAAAAAAAAATCTTCTGAATCAATTCAGGATGACTAACTTAGAAAGCCATTAAAAATTGAAATGAATACGATTTTAACTCCTTCCTTATAAATAAAAAAGCTCCAAAACTCTCCAAGTAGATCATTCAATTCGATATTTTCTCTCCTCATTATTCTCCAATCTTCTAACCTGAGCATCGAAGAATCTTTACCAGAAAACACTCCAATAAAAACTTTATTATAGATAAACGAACGAAACTTCAATAAAAATTCATCCTCAAAATTCATCCTCAATCTCATATTTCTCAATGATCAAGCTCCTCCATTCTCATCGGCCAACCTTAAGACAGAAGATCTAAGAGTAACAATACACACACGCGCGATGGCAGAGAAACAAATTCGAGAAATTGCATGCACCAGATCCAAGAAAATCAAGGCAAATTCGAGAACATATGGACGATGGATAGCACGTAATGGTGAAATACAAGGGGTAACGTGGCATGTTATCGACCGTAATGGTGCGGCCCAATTGGCGCATGCAACACCTCGACCTGCTACTGAGAATAGAACACGATAAACAAAGCTCGGGAAAAAAAATTCACCTGTAATATCATTCATATGCAAAAAATAAAATAAAATAAAAACCAAAAAGCACCACAAAGTCCAGAAATATTAATTAAAGTCGCTTCCAAGATCCAGGTGCTCCTAATAGATCAAGCTCAAAACAGAGCAGTGGGGGAGTTTAAGATCTATAAGATCTTAAAAATACCACAGAAATTTAGCCAATGTCGTTAAGATCTAAAGCACTGGAGATAACAAACGAGTTAAACGATCCATAATTATAGAAGAGAACAGATCACATGGTCTACAGAGACCAGTGCATCACGTGACCTGAATGATCATATGTCTTATCCGAGCCATGGTCCAGGCATTGCCCATTTCCCTGAAGAGCTAACTCAAGTTCACCCGAAAACTGGCTGCTACCAGCCTCCGTTACCAGTCCCAGTCCCATCTCATGCTGGATTTCATGTGAGCTGCTCCTGCCTCCATGACCTCTGAGACCCCAAGGACTAATGTAATCGTTTGCAGCAACAGACCGGGCCGTCGGGATGCCATCAAAGCTGCTGCTTGCTGGGATTGTTGGAGCTCGGTTTCTGGTAGTGTTACTTTCCCATGGCTGAGTTGACAGAAGAGAGAGAGCACAGCTGGAGTCAGAGACCCCCGAAAGACATTCACCTGGCGGAACCTCCGGCGTCGAGAAGAGGGTCCCCCCTGCAGAATTCTGCAGGTAATGCTGAGGCCCCTGCACCATGACTGCACTAGTTGGAGGATCTAAACCACCCTGCCACTGGTTACCAGTCACCCGATCACTAGCCCCAACGGTCGGCCAGACATCTCTTGCAGTACTTGGAAGCCGGGGATAACTGAAGTCCAAAAGAAAGCTTCTGAATCTGCTGGGGTCTTCTGCAATAGGGTACAGTTGTATGAAATCATGCTCTATTGGATAAAAACAAATGGACAACCAAAGAAAAAAAAACGAACCTTGAATTATATTATTTATAAAAAAACAAAGAGAAAACAACTGACCATGGAAGGAGGCAGCTAGACGTCCATAGCGTGATGACAAAGGACCAGGAGGTGGCTTCCTTCGACGCTCGTTGTGACCCGCCAGACGTCTGCGACAGCTGCGTTTTCCTTGATCAAATTCTGATAACTGGTGGAATCTGCACGTGTTATTCAAAATCTTAAGTAAACATGGAAGTTGTGAATGAAATATTGCTTATTTGTTAACTACTGCTGGACGATGGGATGCACTAGATGTGACACACAGAAATGGAATAAATGAAACAAATTAATTATGTGGGCAGATATAATCATCACAGGAGAATATCAGACTAATACACTTATAAAGAGGCATCACAGCAGAACAATTGTTGATTTGAAAGTAATATTAGTTGTTTGCAGGACTTTCACATGCACAGACTTGATCAACTGTCAGCAATGTCAATTGACACCAACATTGGAAGAGGTTCCATTGCCCAAGTTAAATATGTTATGCAGATCATAATCTTTTTGACTTACGCTACCCTAAGGATTGATTGAACCCCTACCTACCATCAATTAAGTGACAATCAATAGTAACTAGACATACCTTATATTATTTTTAAAAAAAAATAGAGCTTCATAGAAACTTGGTCATGACCAATGCAGGTAACCACAGAGAATTTCACTTGTAATGGATATCAAAGTTTGATGAACAAAATCATAGCAGGATAGGTTCTAAAAGGCTGATTTTACAACCTGTGGCATAAATTTTGTTGGTGATTTTATCACATGGGTTGATCCAGGTTTTTAGCAGCGATCAAAGTCACAGGTTGCTGGAAATTTCAGGCAGACCAGCAATTGACTATTAAATCAAACAAATAAAGCAAAAAATAAATTATGAGGACTTCTTGAAATAACAGGGTTAGGATTAAGATTAGAAATCCAGGTTTTGATAGAGTGGTTTTAAGGTTTTCTTTTTTAATTAGAAAATGATGAAAAGAATAATAGCCAGAAGAGAAGATACACGATGGAGAGGTAATCACCACCAATAAATGCCTATGAATCAATAGACAAGGTTCCTGCCATATTTGTCAAGCAGGCATATGGAACAGTCATCACATTCTAGGTGACCAGGACCTGGAGATTTCACCATGGAGGAAGAAAAAGGAGAGACCCCTGGAGTTTTATTTGAATCTGAAGCAAATTGGTATCTCCCATTACATGTTTATATAAAGAATAAAACCCTTGAGCAAAGCATATATTTACCTAATGAAACTAAAAGTTTGCTAAATTAATAATATGATTAAACTTGGACTCCGTTGGACCACATGCAACAACTCCTAGCATTTCTTGCAATTCCATCCATGTTGGCTTTGGTTCTTTCCTCCTCTTAAATATTTTAACATAGATTTGGTATTTCTTAGATTTTTATTGTCCCATACCATCACAGTCTGTTCTCCATTACATTGTCTCAATTAATTTAATTCCTACAGCTCTTAGAACTCTTATATTTCATAGTATTGCCGCATTTCTATCTCAACATACTGATTTATGTTACATCAACTTATTTTGTTCACACCTTCATTGCTCAATATCTTACTGCATGTCTTATGGCTCTCTAATAGAACATTCACCTGATACAATCTATGAAACATTTGTGTGTATTATGCAAAACATTGTAAAACTAATCCACTATAGAGAGAAGCCTTTTCAATGCAACTGATCCATCAGAATATAGATCCACATTGACGCAGAATTAAGGTAATATATCCATTATTGTTATTTGATGACCATGGTTGTGACTGGCGCGTATGTTCTATTAACTTAGTAAAGGAGAGGTGGTGAAAGAATAAACTATCTAGTTATCCAAGCTTTAATTTGCGGAAGATTATAGCAAGATTCAGCATAAGGAAGATTCATAAAAGTTTTGCAAGTCTCTACAACAAATAGTGCAAAGAATACGTATCCAACACCAGTATCTCACTAATACAAGAAACAAGAATGCATTCAATATATTTGTTGTCAATGATTTCAAATATGAAACCTGCTTAGCATGTTTCCTGCACTTTTTCTGATGCTGGCAGGAGAAATGATAGTTCTTCCATTCATAAACATCCACTTTGTTCAAAGATTTGGCAAAGTGATTTTGTTCCTCACCTCTCTGCGCAATTCCGTAAGGACTTCAGCATGCTATCCACTTGTCACATCCCCTTACCCATAACTTAGAAACTTATATGCAAGCATGCATCCATGAATCCATGCATACACACACAATGTCAGGCTCCATCTAAATTCATGAACTCACCATGTCAAACTCCATCTGAATTCATGTACTCATTTCTACTTCTATGCACGACAAGTTTTGGTTCAAATCCACACCAACCTTAACACTTCCAATCAACTGCACTTCCGCTAATGATTGCTAGCCTTGGAAGCAGCTTTACTTTTCTCACCTCATTTTCACCCTTTAGGTGTACATATTCCATTCTTGCTCCTAGTTGATTCTGAATAAACAACTCAAAATCAATACGTTGAAAAGAGCCATTAGGCTCTTAAACATAAGATAGACCTGCAAAGTGCCAACCAAAAGGCTTCCAGATACCTGATTGAAAGAAGGTTAAGTCACGTTAGCATTGTAGGTTAAAATTTGTTAACCCCTACGATGATGCTTTTCCTTCAAATCTCACTTTACAACTATGATATGGATCCAGGCAGATTCACCAATATTGCAAAGCTTGATAAGGTAGGGTACAATATGGCTTGGAACAATGAATAAATATAGATGTTCTAACATATATGACAGCATTTATAAAGTATAATAGGTCATCAAAACAATGTATTCCACATTTTATACAACAGAACTAGCATCCACAAGGTCCATTTAGTTATTGTTTAGACAAATAGACCATAATTCATACTCAATACAGTAACATCAACATCACAAACTCCAAAGTTAGCCATTCATCATTACAAGGCTAGGAATCATTAAAACATAAGAAGAAAATAAAGCCCCACCCCTCATTCTTAGAGGTGTCATGGAAGTATCCCAGGCTAAGTTGGGAAGTATCCGAACCCTTTTTAAAATCTTGAAAAGTAAGATACCATAAGTATGTATTTAACACACATCCTAGAAGCATCCAACAAGTATCAGTATTTTGTATGTACCTAATACAAACAGGGCAAGTAATTAAAATGCTTGAAGTTCTTAGCCTTTTGGTCTGTCTAACCCTTCCGATATTAGTTGGCCATATCCTTTCAATGGCCCTTCTTATTCTCTGCTTGTCCTAAATCATGATGCATGTCTAAGTCTCCTCCCACCTCGCACCCTTTAGTTCCGCCTCAATAAATTTCACCTTCTGAACAATGTCATCACCCTTAGGCATCCTTTATGTGCTTTTGTTTTTGATACTCATTCTGAGAGCCTTCCTTCTATTGATACTCCCGCCAATGCATGCCCTCCACTACACACCCACTGCCAAAGCATGTCACTTTGTTCATAGCATGACATGTGCCACTAGCATGCCTAACTATTTGGACATTCTCATGACTCAAATGAACTGTTTAGAGTTTCAATTCTTTCATGCAACCAATCACTACCACAATAATTATCAGTTTTATAATGATTCAAATGAACATCCCTAGTGGCTGGCAACCACCACTCGGATTTCCAATATATCCATATTTAAGAACTTGGTTTGTCTTCATCTTTACAAAATTGGAGATGCTTTCATAAGGCAATGCAGCATTGATAGAACTCATCGTTCACATAACTTCACAGAATAAATAATTAAATCGACCAAACACTTTGCTTTACAGCTATGAGACAACCCACCATTTCCTTAGCTTTCATCATTAGCATGCACCATATTGCCTATCATGGTACTCTACACTTTATCCAAGTAAATAAAATCCACATGTTGATTTTGTTCATTTCTCCAATAGATCTTTCTACTAGCTGCCTAAGCATAAAAGTAGCTATTTAGATTTTTCATAGCATTAAACATTAAGCCAAACTGCTTTTGAACGTATGTAAAAAATTATACAAAAGAAATACTACAGAAAATCGGTCCCCAGGTGACCAAAGTCAATGCTGAACATCTGTAGTTAATGTGAGACGAATTATATCTCCAAGACTGCATCAAAAAACTGATCGTCAACAATCATAGCCTAAGTCCATAAATGTTTTATATGTTTCACAATTTGTCATCCACCATGTCTTGCAAGTTCATTTGCCATCTACAGCCTCCCTCTTAATTTGTTGGCTGTGATGCTTATTAGCACCCACAAGGTCTTCTTTAAATGCCTCTCTTTGAAGGTCAACTGAACACAGTAGATGAGTCTCTCCCTGAACTTCAAATCCACGTACATGATCACTAGTAAGAGAGCATGTACCCAAACAAGTTAAGCCTTCCAAATTATACCGGTGAAAGTAAAGAAAATGCATACCCATAACATCATTACACAAACCCATCAATCGAACATCACTGAATGCACAACTCTCAACTCCCAAGCTTTCCCTAGCTTACTCAAATTTTGTTCTTCATAGACCATTCATCTGCCTTAGCATCTTTATCAAACAATGATAACCCAACAAGCAAATCGTTTAGAAAATACCAAGCATCATACAGACAGATGAAAAACCTAACTCAGCATAAACCATGCAATATCAACCCTATTTTCCCCATCAGAACCAAGCATATAGCGATTTCTGCCACCTAGTTCCAAAAATAATTAACGCAAATATGAGTAGAAAAATCCATTAGACATTACAAGTAAGCCTCTGAAAGCATCCATGTTAAGACAACCACAAAAATAAACTATAGCAGAACCAAATCCCTAATGGAATCAAAAATAAAAAGAATAAATCAAATATACATAATGACTTGTCAAACTCTATCCTCTGAAGAAGTCTAGAATCACCAATGCAAAGCATGAAAACTACAAGCACTTAAATCCCATAAAACAAACACAAATTAAGCAACTCCGAGCATATCAACAGTCATAAGAATATCATAACAAATATTAAGAAAAAAAACCAGTTCTAGCAATCAAAACCTCGAATCCTCAAATATTAACAGCAGAGACAAATTCAATCATTCAAGTTGCCGTGGCAACTAAACATACCAGGAGGAAAGTGTTTCAATCTTTCAACCAGAAAGCTAACCTTGTAAAGCGCAACAATCTATTACACATTCAAAAATAACCAAACAATATAACATAGCAAACAGCCGGCACCAGCCAATATTAAATTACGTTGAAAAAACTCTATAACCATGCCATCGACTTTAGACAGCACCTAAGAAGAGATACCCAATTGAAACCTAATGATCGCCAAACACAAACCCTACCACCCAACAATAAATAAACGTTAATACGGAACCCCCCAAACCCATGAACGGTAAAAACCTTTACATCAAATCAAGAAGATAAACCTAACCAAAACAAAAATTATTAGGTAAAACTCATAGAAACAGAAAAAAACTATGAATTGACTAAAAAAACAGAGAGATAAAGGAAGAACATGAATTAAAACGCCTGTATGTATGGAAAGCAAACATGCAGGAAAAAAATATAAAAATATCAAATGGATAGAAAAAAAACAACCATAAATTTCTTTATTTAATAAAACAAATAAAATAGCAGCTTGGATAGAGGGGGGAAAAAAAACCATACCAAACAAAATCTAAATGTTTTTATCATCAAAACCAAGTCCATGACAAATTACCTAACCTAGAAGAGAAGAGAAAAAAAAAAAAGCCAGCCACCCGAAACCACAGGAAACCAATCTCCTAGTGAGAGTCACAATCACGAACACAACCATCTGTCCTCCACCCAGAAATCAAAATCAAAATGACACCTTTGACAGATCTCGACCACGTTCATTCAAAAGGTAGAAAAATCCAGAAAGACCACATCTTTTCCCCAAACCCCCAAGAACCCCCGAAAATAGAACAAGAACCGAAGAATCCAAAACTAAGTAACAGATAAGGGTCGTGAATCCCATCAGACCTGCTGCACTGCTGGCAGAACCTTTGCTCGAGCCCTCCTACGATGACCTTGGGCGCCTTCGAGTGCATCCCGCACACCTTGTGCCGGCAGTAGTAGGCCTTGGTCCCCGTCAGATCCGCCTTGCAACCCTCCACCTGGCACCTGGGCGGCCCTTGCCCCCCCTGCACCACCCCCTTCCCCCTTCTCGCCGGCGGTGGCGGTGGCGGTGGCGCCGCCAGGGCCGGGGCTTTGGAGGAGGAGGTGGAGGAGGAGCTCCCGCCACCGCCGTCCTCAAAGTAGATCTTTTTCCCAAACTTGAGCCCGTGGAGGGAGTCACCGGGGCCGCCGGCCCCGGAGACCGCCGGAGATCTCGATCCCG
>QRFJ01000308.1:0-167306 GCA_006176705.1 Cocos nucifera
GGGAGATCTTATCTCCTGCAGGTGAGCTTTCCTTAGGGGAGATCTTATCTCCTGCAGCCGAGGTCGAAGTGAGCGCTCGGGAGAGATCTTATCTCTACAGCGAGCTTCTTCGGGGGAGATCTTATCTCCTGCAGCCGAGGTTGAAGTGCGCGCTTGGGGAGATCTTATCTCTCGCAGCGAGCTTTCCTCGGGAGAGATCTTATCTCCTGCAGTCGAGGTCGAAGTACACGCTCAGGGGAGATCTTATCTCCTGCAGCCGAGCCTTCCTCGGGGAAGATCTTATCTCCTGCAATCGAGGTCGAAGTGCACGCTCGGGGGAGATCTTATCTCCTATGGCCGAGCTTTCCTCGGAGGAGATCTTATCTCCTGCAGCTGAGCTTCTAAGGCTTCTGACCTACCTCCGTTAGCATGAGGTCCCCCGTCAGTTCCCAATACGGCAACTATTTGACTGCTCCATCCCCTATTACCGCAGTTTCTGCACCAGGGAATAACATTATTGGAAGAAAAGAATTTTATCGAAGGAAAGTTACGGGCAGCACATCCCCATTTGAGGGGTCGTCGGGGCATTGTTCCTCGGAGCTCCCTCCCTCGGACAGTAAGTCCCATCCAGATGACCTCCTCTATCCCATGCTGGCCTTCTCAATTTGGAGCAAGCTCTTGGCTTTGTCGTTGGGAGCCGACGAACCACCGATGTACCAAGCTCCTCCTTGGGGTAATGTTGATGATGCTGTGAGGCGGTCGACCCTGAAGTTTCTGGTTACAGCAGCGTCCTTAGCCGACTTTCTCCAGCCGCTCCTTCCTGACGAGCTCCTCAATTTTATCTCACAGCCAGATGCATTTCTCAGCATCGTGGCCGTGGTCGTGATGGTAGACGCAGTACGACCGCGCTTGTTTAGGGGAGACCGTAAACCTTCTGGTCTTGACAGTTGGCTCTTAACTTCGCTGAGAATTCGAGTTAGAAGAGCGGAGCGTAGTTGCAAAACCTTTCGGGAGGGCTTCTTCGCGCCCTTTTGTCGGGGCCTCCTTGGTGGCGAGCTCAAGGAGTTCGGAGTTGTAAAATTTGTGGGAGAACTTTATGCCCAGTTATCGAAGCTTCCTTGGAGTCATACTCGAGAGGGAGTCCTCACTTGCCCTGGGGCGGTTGTGAGCTCGGCCGAACTTCATCTCACCTTATGTGAAATCTTTGTAGGGGGCTTCCTTGGTGACATAATCGGACTGGAGTTCCGCCTCACTTGCGCCGAACTTCATTCTGATGATGAGGTTTGAGCGGAGATTTTGACCTTGCATGCGCCGAACTTCATTCCGCCTTTCCGCGAAAGCCTCCGCGGGAGGACTAATGCCCCTTCCTCGATGACGGGCTTCGAGGTGAAGTTCGGCCACACTTGCACCGAACTTGATTCCATTTTTCCGTGAGACCCTCCATGGGAGAACTTCCTCTGTTGCTTTTGTCCGGACTTTCTTGACGACGAGCTCGAGGGGGAGCTCGGCTTTGCTTGCTCGAACTTTACTCCACCTCCTGTGAATTCTTTGTAGTTGGTTTCCTTGATGTCATACTCGAGCATAAGTTTGGCCTCACTTGCGCCGAACTTCGTTCCGCTTTCCCACGGAAGCTTCCATGGGAGGACTTCATACTCCTTTGTCGGGGCTTCCTCGATGATGGGCTCGAGGGAGAGTATGGCCTTGCTTGTGCTGGGAGGTCGTGAGCATACCCAAACTTCATTCCGTCTCCTTCTGAAACCTAAGGGAGAACTTTCTTGATGACGAGTTTGAGGTAGAGTTCGGCCTCGGTCGAGCTTCATTTCATCCTCTTGTGAAACCTTTTGGGAGAAAACTTCCTTGATGATGAGTTCGAGGAAGAGCTCGGCGTCGCTTGTCCGAGCTTCATTCCACCTCCTATGACTTCTTCGTAGGTGGTTCCCTTGGTGTCATACTCGAGCGTGAGTTCGGCCTCACTTGCGCCGAACTTCATTCCGCTTTTCCGTGGAAGCTTCCGTGGGAGGATTTCATACTCCTTTGTCGGAGCTTCCTCGATGACGGGCTCGAGGGAGAGTATGGCCTTGCTTGCGCTGGGAGGTCGTGAGCCGAACTTCATTCCGTCTTCTTCTGAAACCTGGGGGAGAACTTCCTTGATGACGAGTTCGAGGTAGAGTTCGGCCTCGGCCGAACTTCATTCCATCCTCTTGTGAAACCTTTTGGGAGAAAACTTCCTTGATGATGAGTTCGAGGAAGAGCTCGGCGTCGCTTGCCCGAGCTTCATTCCACCTCCTGTGACTTCTTCGTAGGTGGTTCCCTTGGTGTCATACCCAAGCGAAAGTTCGGCCTCACTTGCACCAAACTTCATTCTGATGATGAGATTTCAGGAGAAGTTCGGCCTTGCTGCCGCCGAACTTCATTCCACTTTTCTGCTTGCGGCAAACTTCATTCCGCTTTCCCACGGAACCTTCCTCGCGCCGAACTTCATTCCACTTCTGCGGAAGAACTTCTGCTCTCCGTTTCTCTCTCAAGGGCGATTGGCATGACCAAATGCTCTTCCTTAAGGTCGGTTCCTCGTATTTTTCTGGCAAAATCTCCATCGAAGGTTGTCGCACGGCCTGTATCAACTCGGCGGGGCCACGAACCTATCCGATAGGTTGAACTGCTCTACATCTATGGTGGCTTCGGGTGGAGCCTGGGCTACTGGGGCTGCAATGGGGGTAGACGTACCTGGCGCGCAGGACGTCGATCGCCGAGTCGAAGCTCTCTTGGGGGCATTTTTTCTTCGGAAGAGAAAAGGGAGATCTCCGAAGAGGGAAAAGAAGAGTCACCGAGCACTCCTTTAAGAACAAGGGAACCTCGGAGGTTCGGCCCTCTTTCTAGTGCCAATCTGTTGGTGCAGAAACTAGTCATTATCGGAGGTCGCTGGAGTTGAGGCCGCTGAGGTCGCCGCCAGGGACCTGCAAAATAGAGTCCCATTCGAAGCCGGTGGGGGGTGGCTCCGGCAGAACCCTTCGACGCTCAAGTTAGCTCTAGCCAATAGGAATGGAGTGCTCGAGAATGAGTTTCGGAGCTTAGAGAAGAAGAGGAGAGCTTAGAGATTAGAGAGATTAGAGAGATTAGAGTTAGCATATCTGGAGGGATCCTTTTTATAGCGGAGCTTGATGGTGACAGCTGCAGCCGCGTGCTGGTGGGCCGCTTGAGGTTCGGCAGAGCCAGTCTCACGGAAAGGTGCCGTGTGCGGCAAGTTGATGGTGACAGCCATCGTCGCCTCATAGCGGATCGCTATCACTCACGGTGGACTGATGGTGATGGCTGCAGTGCTTGCGGTGGATTGATGGTGATGGCCGCAAAGTCAGCCGAATGAAGGGTTGAAGGCCTTCGTCGTGTGCCCATTTCGGAGGAGTTCGAGCTCCTGAAGAGGAAGCTTGGAGGGAGTTTGGCTCCCATAGGCGTCTGGCTGGAGGTATGCAACTAAGACTCGTCCGCTGAGGAGTTCGGTCACTGAAAATTCGAAGCTCGATCGTTGGAGAGTTTGGTCGAATGTTGGACTTCGACTGAGGCTCGTCAGCTGAGGAGTTCGAGGAGCTCGGCCGCTACGAAGTTCGGCCAGCTGAACGGATTGGAAGAAGCTCGGCCGCTGGGGGTTTGGCCGAAGCTCGGCTGCTTGGAGTCCAAGGAGCTCAGGCGCTAAGTAGTTCGGCCGGCTGTAGGAGTTCGGCTAAGACCCATCCGTCGAAGCTCTTCCGTGGCTACAAGTTGCCATCGAGCTAGACTTCGGCGGGAGTGGGATTTATCCCCAACAGTGGAGCTGTTAGTTGGAAAAATTTCAAGCAGACAGTGATAGCAAATTCTACCATGGAAGTAGAATACATCGCTGCATCAGAAGCTGTAAAGAAGGTATTTTGGTACAAAAAGTTTGCCGTAGAGATTGGAGTGATGCCATCAGATGCCATTTCTCTATACTGTGACATCAATGGTGCCATAGCTCTTGCTAAGGAGCCGAGGTCTCACAAAAAATCCAAGCACATTGAGCGGCGATACCACCTCATCCGTGATTACCTCGAAAAGGGTTACGTTGAGGTCAAGAGAGTCGACTCTACAGACAATGCGGTGGATCTGCTTACAAAGCCGTTGGACCAACAAAAGATCGAAGCCCATCTTGAGAAGATGGAATTTAGTTTTATAGCCAATTGACTTTAGATCAAGTGGGAGTTTGTTAGATATGTGTGCCCTAGAAGTCAGAATTGGCTGACACTTGTAATACACTTCTAGGGGCAAAATTATAATTTTGACTATAAATAATAAAATAGATTATTTTCTATCACATATGTGTATTTAGTATTTATGATACATCCCTTGAGTTAATGATAATGATAATTCTTATTTTCAAGAGTTGAAACTTTAAGACAAGAATTTTTATTATTAACTCATAAAATGCTCATGACCGTGGGATCATCATGAGGATGGTGATTGATCCGGAAGGTTAGTATACAATCACTTCTTTATAGTAGATGAGTCTTGAGTCTACAGTGTAGAGACATCGGAGCGAGAGTATAAGTACTCGTTAGAGAACAAGGGCATTGAGCATGACCACCTCGAGTAGTCATAAGAAAGTCTACCTTCTTATCGATGACTGATTCGAAGCTGTAGTGGTGTGTCTAGTTCTTTGACTTGAGGTGCATCGATAGTTCACCTTGAGGGTGTTATAGTTTGACTACACCATGACTCGGTCTCCTAGCCATTCAGAATTCTGAGGTGTATGTTGGCTATAACATGTTCATTGTAGGAATTGGATTGCACCAAGATGGAATCTATCTATCTCGGTGGATGAGGAGCAGCCCTATGATGATCATGAGAATCAAGTTCATAAGCCCATGGCCATGGCAGAGTGTGAAATAATAGAAAGAGTTTCTATTAAAGATTTCACATCGGACTTGAATCGAATGATTAAATCATATGATAGAAATTAGGATTTGACGAGTTCACCTTAACCCTAATCTGATCGGGGCTCAAGATAGAAGAACTTAATCATACAAGTAGCTGCACTAAGAGGTTCATCTTCAGTTTTGATGGATTGCCACCATATACTGCTAGGTGTCACTGGTGGATTTTTGGAGCAATTAGAATGATTTAGATGATCGATCATTCTAGTTGTCTGAATCAGAAGAGTTCTGATCCATCGAAAGAAGTTTCGATGATATTGATGATGGAGATCACTACATATCCCATTACCATACAGAATTGAACCTAACTGGGTCACACAAATAAGAGTTTGGATTTGGATATCATCAATTAGATTAACTCAGTTCAATTGATTTGAATTAGATTCAATTAGGATCAAGAAAATCGTGCTAGCACACGATTGAACCTAACATTCTTTTTTTTTCTATCATTAAAAATTATCTCGACTGAGCCAAATGAGTTTATGCTCACTCAGGTATCTTTATCTGGTCTAATTGGAGCTTGTCTAAGTCAGAAAAGGGTTGTCTTAATTTATAAGATAAGTTTGAGACAACACCTACCATTTTCCATCATCTGCTAATTCTTATCCTTTGACTTTGGTCAAACATTGACCTTTGACCCTTAGACATCTACCCATGTGTCATGCACTTATTGAAGAGCAGATAGAGGCTTGTCCCCTTCCTAAAAATTAGAAAGGAAGGGGCACACGCCTAGGATGGCATGCGCCCATGGATAGGGACGTCTGGAGTCCCATACGGATGGGACTCCAGGTTTCTTCTTGGATTCAAACTCGGTGACCCTTACCTATAGACTTTGATCAGTCTTAGGTACCACCTTAGGATGAATCTATGGGTCTCTCATCTGATTAGATCAGGTGATGTCATCCTACCAATCAGATTTAGATCTGATTGAATGAAGCAATATGATTGGTCAGGGTGATGTGGCACTGCATGTCGCAGCAGGGTCTATATAAAGATCTATCTGCGCCCAACTTTCATACAACTTTTCTTAGCCATGCCCCAAGGCTGCCCCTCTTCCTCCTTCATGCCACCTTTCTGATCCTCTCTCTCCTCTCCACGTCTAAGAAAGTTGGGCCTTCAGATTAGTGCAATTTAGGCAAGAAAAGGCTGACGAGAAAGGAAGAAGGCAGCACTGCTGCAGAGACGACAGTAGATCTTCGAAAGGAGTTTTGAAGATCCTCCAAATCAGATCTAGATCTAATTTTTGGAGACGTGATAAAGAAGGAGAAGATCTCTAGATCCAACCCAAGTGGATATCGGTAGAGGTCAGACACTTGCGTGGCTAGATTCAGAACCTCAGACTATCAGCAGATCATCAATGGGTAATCAGATTACTCATATCAAGATAAAACTAATTTAGATTTAATTTAATTTAATTTTTTTATTTATCAGATAATAAAATTAGATCTGAAAAATGTTAGATTTGATTAGAATCTAAGAGAAAATTTTTGAAATATGCCTCTCGATCTAATCAGATCTGAACGAATCTGACCCCAAAAATTTAGGATTTTTCTTCACTAGATACCTCGCCAGATATCTTCAGAACATCATCCTCTGACTCGCTACTGGCCGTCGCTGCAGTAGCCCTCATCCGATCCTTGAGTTATGGGCAATTCTTGACTTGATGTCCCAACTCGTTATACCTATAGCATCTGATCTTGCTAGGATCCTTCATCTTGGACCTGGATCATCCTCCTCGTGATCCTCTATCGCTCCATCTACTGCCTCCTGCTCCTTCAAAAATCGTCAATGCTGAGCTGCCATCATCTGAGCTCGAAGCTGGGTTCTCTCTCTTGAGAACCTCGTTCTGGAGTATCACTGTAGTGATCTCGTCCATCTTAATGGTGCTCTTTTCTACTAGAAGAGCAGTCACCAAGGACTCATATGAAGAAAAGAGCGATGCTAGCAAGACCAACGTCCTGATCTTCTTTTCAACTTTTTCACCAATGTTGAGAAGGTCGGTGAGGATCTTCTAAAAGTTGGATAGATACTTCCGCATGCTTTGGCCTTCGTCCATTCGCAGTTGATAGAACTTCCTCCAAAGGAATAGCATGTTGGTGAGCGACTTCACCATATACAACTCCTCGAGCTTCGACTACAGCACTGTCGGAGAAGTCTTGCCAAGTATATGGATCACCACATAATCCACTAGGTACAAGTAGATCGTGCTCACCACCTGCATCTGGATCCGCTTCGAATCCTTTATCTCTATGATGGTTGGCATCTTGTCATACAAGAAAGCATTGATCAATCTATATTGGATGATGACATCCTTTATCCTTACTTGCTATAAGAAGAAATTACTTTTTCCATCGAACCTGTTGATCTTCATTTTGATTGTGCTTGTCTTCTCCATATTCTTCAATCTCTATCCACTGCTATAATTTGTGCTCTGGTACTATCTGGCTCTGATATCAATTATTATGGTATCAACTCATTCTGATACCAAACTATTGGAATATCAGCTATTCTGATACTGCTTATTAAGGATCTAGTATCAAATTATTACGGCAGGAAGAAGAAAAAAATAAAATAAGAAAATAATTAAGTACGTAGATCAGTCTAAAGGCTCGCCTCTATGGGGCATGCAAAGCTTCACTATGAAAGAAAAAAATAGGTATAAGAGGAGAACATCCACCCTCAACTTATCGTATACAAATTTCTCTCAACTAGAAGCTACCCTCACAAAAGCTCTCTCAGAATTCTATGAAGACCCACAGAAGCTACAAGATGCTCTGCTCTCACAGCCTCCTCGTTGGATGCTATGCATCTATTGCTTCTCTCTCTCATGGGCTATACATACTCGGCGCTCTACCAAGCTCCTTTCGACGGTTGTCCGAGCCTCTCTACGTGCCTTTCACGCCATACACGCCATCTTTTCTGCTCTACAGCATCTCAGTCCTTTAAATAGGATGAGAATCCTCTTCTTAGTAGTTCACAGGAGTCCTAACAAGGCTCGTTCTTCTAATATGAGTCGAACATATCCTTGATGGAGTCTTGAAATATTTTCTGACCTATAGATCATGACCGCAATCCTCCATGGCCACTAGGTTCTGTGGTCCACGTGCAACTTTCGTAAACTTCTTGGATTAATCGCAATCCGAGTTCAAATTGTAGAAAAAATTCCATCAAGTTTTGTCCGCCTACGTCGAGCCGGCTCGGTCAGAGATCGAGTTGGTTCGACTGCATCTCGTCTGAACTCCTACTATCTGTCTACCTGAGGGAGCCGGTTCGGCTGTGGTTCGAGCCAGCTCAACCGCGTATCAGAGTCAGCCCAACTGTTGTGCTGAAAACTAATTCTTTTCTTACTGTGGGTTGAATTCGAGATATCAAATCCTAACAAATAGTATGCAACATGTATACATTATCCAAAACATATTGTATATAAGACTTGATTGATAGCAATATATAATTATAATTAACAACATATATTTTTGAATTACTAGATGAGGAACAAGATATTAACTTTTTACAGTCAAGTAGGAAACTAAAATATATGTTAGACTAGTTTGGGATCAAGTCAGATCAATTCAGCTTCAGTTGAAAATTTAGTAACCCAAATCCAAACTATATTTGAGATTTGTGGTTTTTAGTCAGGTGCAATCCAGAACTCTGATTTAGGTTGGATTGTATTAGTTGTGATCGGTGTCAGAATGGTAGCAGGTCCATGTAATCCATACTTGTAGCATTGCCTAGCATCTCGTAAGGCTCGAGCTTTTTTATTTTCCCTTTCTTTTGATAGGAAGTAGCTGAGAGTGGGTCAATGCATGCATGTGCATGTACATGCATGTGTATATCTGCTTGTACGTGCATGCATGCTCTATCTGCTTGTACGTGCATGCATGCGCGCGCGCGCTCGAGCTTTTTTATTTTCCCTTTCTTTTGATAGGAAGTAGCTGAGAGTGGGTCAATGCATGCATGTGCATGTACATGCATGTGTATATCTGCTTGTACGTGCATGCATGCGCTATCTGCTTGTACGTGCATGCATGCGCGCGCGCGCGCGCGCGCGTGTGTGAGAGAGAGAGAGAGAGAGCGCTTGAACTAATCTGTCAATGGAAATAGACGCAATTATATCTTATCATAAATGTGAAGTAAACTTGTGAGTCCTACAGAATCGAACTCATGAAAATCAAATCCTTACTCTAATATCTTAGATGATCATGATGGGGCGAGTTCAGATCAGATCTAAATAAAGTCCAAATTGGGTAGAGGCCTATGGGTCTCTTCCTAATGGAGCCGTATCTAATAACATTTGGGCAGTAATTCTTTTCCCCCTTTTTTTCCCAATTAGTAAGATATAGCAAGTGAACTGAAAGTCAAATGTATCATCAAATCTTCGGAACAAAGTCGGCCCTGAGTCTACTATACACCTGATAAGCTGATTGCTTTTAAGAAAGAAAATGATATCTTTTAAAACAAGAAAAAATGCTATCTACACTATATTAGAAAGAATTATAGGACAGACTTCATAGCTTATTATATTTCTTCTAATACCAATCTTAAAGGCGAAATTTAAAAGTCAAAGACTCTTATTCTTATTAATGACTCCATTAGTAGGAGTCTTTGACTTTTAAGTTTCGTCTTTCATACTTTTAGTTAGCACCTAACAAGAGAAATTTCAAAGGGGAACAAATGCAAGGTTTTTATCCAACGACAAAGATCATCATGGGGCATACTAAAAAGCCTTAGATTTGTGGAGAATTGTTTTTTGTTACAATATATTGTGCAATCTTCCGGATTCTACTTAATGGGACAATTCCAGTTCCTCTTATTCTTTGTCTTGTTTCTTTTAATTATCTTAATAAAGCAAATAGGTTTTATCATTATTATTAAATATTATAGATGATTATCCATGAATCTATGTAGAAGATTAAAACACAAAACGTAGATGTATTCACCATTGATTTACTAAGAATAGTGGTAGTGGATACATAGATGAACACTGGAAACTAAATCCTTCTCTACTAGCTTCCTTTCAATAGGCGGTTATTCGATGGGACAAGCCAGAGAAATAGTTTCACGATATTTATAGAAAGTGGAGAGAGAATCTAGCTATATAAAATAAAATCCTAACAGGCCCATCTATCATGGACTCATGTCGGGCTAAAGCCTACACTGAGCCATCCTAATCATACCAACTCAAAATAAGGTGCACCTAGCCCAAAACAATAGGATCACAAATAATATTGGGTTTACATGAATGTCTATCAACTCGAATTACATAATCAGTCCATTTTTAATAAAATAAAATAATCAATTAATGGTAGCCCATAATTAAAAAATTCTTATATTCTCACACTTAGGCAATATTAATTAAGATTTTAGAATTTTAAAAAAAAATATTTTTAAAAAAATGACTCTCAGGCTGAATAACAGAAAATATAGTACGTGATTACGATTTTGAAAAATATATGATCCATAGACAGCACCTCAGAATTGACTCAGTCCAATAGTATTAATCATGCTGAATCATAGGATTATTACATCTTTTATTTGACACAAGACTTATCTATAATTATAAATATAACTAATACTATCGATATGAGTTTTGGTGTGGTAGTGTAGCAAGAAAATAGCATCCAAAAGTAATCCAAACATATGCTATTTTCATTATCAGTCCTCCAATTTCTCTTCAACATGCTTGGGTACAAAATAAGCAACAAAAATTTTAATGACTTTAACAACAAGCCATTCTGCCTCACATACTCAACATGGTGTCAATGATGAAACTGCATAATATATCTGAGACTCGACACCTGGTCTCATATTTCATATAATAAGTATATAAACAAAAGATATCTCCACATGTACTAAAATAAATATATACACATAAATAAAAGAATTAAAATAAATATATCATTAATTTATCATGCCAACAGTATATATCAAAAGTACATGAGACGTAAAAGATCGAATAAAGCAATAATAAAGTATAAATACAAAATCACTCCCACTAATCAAGTACATCAAAAAAACTCAATATGCTCATATTTTCAACATGTCTTATAAAATATATGGGCCTCAAACCTTTAGTCAGGGGATCAGCTAATATTGACTTTGTATCTATATACTCAATAGTTATATCTTTTTTTTTTTTACAAGATCTCTTACTATTAGATACTTCAGCCCTAAATATTTAGATCCATTGGAAGATTTATTATTTTTTATGAAGAACACAGCAATACTATTATCACAATAGATTATCAGTGGTCAGAAGACAGGATCAATAATCTAAAATCTTGTAATAAAGTTTTTTAGCCAAACAGTTTGAGTAACAGCTCCATAACAGGCAATAAACTTAACTTGCATAGTAGAAGAAGCTGTCATAGTTTGTTTAACACTCTTTCAGGGTACTGCACCTCTAGTCAATATAAAAATATATTTTGAGATTGATTTCAAATCATCAAGATATCCAGCAAGATCTGAATCTGAATATGCTAACAATTGTAGATCATCGATTCTTTTATATACAAGCATATAGTCCTTGATTTTCTATAAATATCTCATTAGTCTCTTTGCTGCAATCTAATATTGAAAATCTGGATTCGATAGATATCTACCAAAAACTTTCATTATGAAGGCAATATCAGGTGTGGTGCAAATCTGAGCATACATTAGACTCTCTATAGCATTAGCATAAGGAATATTCTTCATCTGATTTTTTTCAAGCTCATTCTTGGGGCACTGATCTTTACTGAAGTTGTCATCTTTAGCAACAGGCGTATTACATGGTTTGTAATTATGCACATTAAATTTTTTAAGAATCCTATTAATGTATGCCTTCTATGATAAACCCAACAAATGACGTGATTTATCTCTATAAATTTCAATACCTAGGAAAAAAGCTGCCTCTTCAAGATCTTTCATATCAACAGTCTTCGATAACATTTGTTTAGTCTTATCGAGCAAACTATAATCACTACTAGCAAGCAAAATATCATCAACATATAGGATAAGAAAGATTAACTTGCTTCCACTTATCTTGAGATAGATGCACTGATCAACCTTATTTTTTTCAAAACCAAGAGAGGTTATTACTTCATCAAATTTTAAATACCAATGTCTAGATGCTTGTTTCAAACCATGAATGAATTTCTTCAATCTGCAAACTAAATATCTTTTTCACTTTTCTGAAAACCCTCAGGCTATTTCATATATACTTTCTCATTGAGATTACCATTCAGAAAAGCAGTTTTAACATCCATCTGATGAAGCTCCAAGTTATAATGAGCCACTATAAAGATATGATGATTCTGAAGAAATTTTTTGTCGATATTGGAGAGAAAGTTTTAGTGTAATCAATTTTTCTCTCTGAGTAAATTCTTTAGCCATCAATTTAGTCTTGAAATGCTCAATCATTCCTTTAGAATCCTTCTTAGTCTAGTATACCTACTTACATCCAATAGGTTTACAATACTCAATAGGCTCAATAAGTTTTCATATTTTATTATTAGTCAAAGACTGTATCTCTTTCTTCATAGCATTTATCTATAAATCAGACTGAAGACTAGTCACAGCAGCATGATATATCACTGAATTAATTAAATACCCAATTTTATAATCACTTTCTCCAAGATAGACATAAAAATCATCAAGAATGGTAGGCCTCCTCTGTCGGACAGATCTTCTTAATATCACATCATCGATAGGCTGAATAGGTTGAGAATTTATAATAGGAGCGGGAGGATCAGGTGCCTGAACATCTATTCTATCAACTAGTGCAGAAACTATATTCTCATATAATGCAGTCATAGGAATAGAGACAATCTTAATCTGATTATTATCAATATTAATTTCTTAAAAAAAATTTATATCAGTCACATCAAGTTCTAGAAATTTTATAGTCCGTGGCTTTATAATTCTATTATCTCTTTCAGAACTATAAAATCTGCATCCTTTAGTATGTTCTGGATATCTAATGAAATAGCAATGACTGGTTCTGGGGTCAATCTTTTTTTTCTATAAGATTATATATTCTACTTTTGCAAAATAATTCCAAATCTGAAAATAATTCAGACTAGGTTTTCTACCAGTCCAAATTTCAAAAGGTATTTTGGATACAGATTTATTAGAAATCCTATTAAGAATATACAATACAGTTTTAATAGTCTCATCCCATAGATATTCTGGCAAGTTTGACCTACTCATTATGCTTCTCATCATATCTTTAAGGATGCGATTATACCTTTCCGCCATATAATTTTGCTCAGGACTACTAGACATAGTATATTAGACTACAATCCCATAATCTTCTAAGTATTTGGCAAACAGATCCATATACTATCCTACTACATCATGTTTGCCATAATACTCACCCCCACGGTTAGATTTTATAATTTTGATGATCTTTCTCAATTATTTTTTAAGTTTTATTTTAAAAATTTTAAATTTTTCAAGAGTATCAGATTTTTTTTTAATCAAATAAAGATAATTATATCAAAAAAATCATCAATAATATAATAAAATATTTATTATCATAGATTGTAGAAGAATAAGGTCCACTAATAATAATGTGAATTATCTCTAGAAGATCTGAACTACGAGTTGCCCCTTTCTTTTTAGTCTTGGTCAATTTATCTCTAATATAATCGTTACAAATCTTCGTATCTCTAAAATCTAAGGTAGGCAAGATGTCATCTTTAATTAATCTATCAATTCTTTTCTTAGATATATATCCTAAGTGCTTGTGCTATAATATAAAGGATCTTTCTTTGATTCTAAAATATTTTACAATTACATTCTCAATATTCAAAGAAGCATAGAGATTATCATAAGGTAAACATAATTTATATAATCCATTACTCAAAATATCATAACTAATAATTTAAAAATTAAATGTTAAATTAACTTTTTCATTATGAAAATCAAAATCAAAATCAATTTTATCCAAAAAAATAAAAATCAAATTTCTTCTAAAAGAAGATACATAAAAGGTGTTTTCCAAAAAATTTTCAAAATCAGACTTTAACAATAACTTGACAAGTCCTATGTATTCTACTTCAACTTCAAGATCATTTTCTACTTTTAGCTTGATTTTTTTCAAGCTTGATTTTCTTTTGTTTATGAATCCCTGCAAGAAAATAACAACATAAGTTGTGGCACCACTATCCATCCACCAGGAATCAATAGGGACATCAACTATATTTAACTCATAACAAATAAGAACTAGGGGTTTACCTTCTTGTTTTTGTTTCTTTTCTAGCCAAGACTTGAACTTGTAGTATTGACTTCTTATGTGGCCTTTCTTTTTATAGTGAAAATATTTGACATCTTTTCTAATGATAGCTTTAGGACCTCTTATAGAATGATTTTGACTAAGGTTGTTATCATATTCTTTAGCATCCTGAGATTGTTTAGGAGCAGCAAGTTTATTCTTTTTCTTCTTTATAAGATCTTTGTCAGAATGAAATTTTGGTTAGAAAAAAAGAAGGGCAATCTCATTTTTTTTCTTTAATTTTTTTTCTCAACAATATATTTAGTAATCAATTTATTAATATTTTAGATTTTATTTAAAGCATGAGGCACTAAAAAAGAGTTAAGCAATTCAATTTTCAGATCCTTAAATTTGATTTGGAGATGAATCATTTTCAGAATATATTTTCTGACACTCCCAACATTGTCATATCTTATGATAGTTAATTCTTTTATCAAACATCCAAACTTAGCATTTTTAAATACAATATATCTCTATCCTATAGCATCAAATAGTTTTTTAGCATTATTAATCTCTGGCAGACTACTCAGAAAATGCTCAGAAACTAATCTTTTAATAATAATTAAGCTAAGCCTATTAGATTTTTTTTACTTAGCAAAATAATCTTTCTATTCTAGTATACTCTGATCATTAAGATCATCAGATTTATTTTTACGTAATGTCAGATCAATGTCAGCAATCCCTAGAGCAAATTTCATATCTTATTTTCATCTTTTATAATTTGATCTGGTCAAAACTTCAACGATGACATTATTATTGTTAACACCAAATGAAACTGTACAGATAAATAATAGAAATATAAAATATTAGATAATGGGCATATACACAAACAACATAGTCATACAGTGACATAAATCATAAACAAGAGCCCAAATACTATATCACGTATTTTTCTTTGGGCAGAACATGCAATATGCATAAGAGTTCTTTACAGAAGGTCACAAAATAAATATCCTAGCCTTCAGAAGCCTATCTTCTTTGGACAGACAGATACCAAAAGTCAGAGTACCCTTGTAATATAATGGTTCAAATAATTTTTAGTTAAAACACATAATAATCCTCTTTGGACAGGTGATTGTATGTCATAATTAAAAAATATCCCTCTAATGATGAAAATTTCATGAATTAACATAAATAAATTACTTTGATGATAAATATTCATGCTAATCCATAAAATTATTCATATAGAAAGTTAAATGCCTAAAATGATGTAGTCCAATATGGGATACTTAACAACATACATCCCATTGATCAAAATACAATATAATATCGCATTCCACAAGCTACAGTAATATATTTGTATAGTTTAAAAGATATATTATGCCATAAATAATATCAAATATAAATTTTTTGAACAGTATTATTAGAAATAAAATTTATAAGAAGTAAATTAAAATTTTAAAGGACTATTATAAAACAATAACCTATAACAGGAGCTTAACTGTAAAATAGAGGTTTCATATAATAAATTATATTATAAGGATCAAAATATAATTTTGTTGGACCAAAATTAAATTTTTATAATTACAAGGATGAAACTATAATTTTTAATGGACTAAAATATAATTTTTATATTTACAGAGACTAAAATGCAAAACTATAATATAATAACTTAAACACCAAATCGAGTTTGGATTTTGGGTTGAAACCCAAAACCTAAAACCCGTTTGGCTTTCTTTTCCCTCACCATGGGTTCTTCATTTTTTTTTGGGCAACAGAGAGGAAGGCTCACCGACGCCTCTTCTCCCCCTCAAAATCAGCCTGACGGCCATCGAGAAATGACCAATCGGTGGACCGTTGGCTTCAGTCGCGGCGAGGTGGCCATAGTCGACCACGACATAAAAAGGAGGAGAAGAAGGGCATGGCGGCTTGAACTGCCGCCGCCCCTCACGTTGACAGCGCCCTTTACCGTCGGTGCTTGGATGACGCCGCCAGCCATGTGCCCGCAGGTGATGATGGCGTGGGAGGTGGAGAAGAGCACGACATGGATGAGCCGGCCGCCTCCTCCTTCCCTTCCTTCTAACCCTTGCCTTTATGTTTGTTTTTTTTTTTGTTAATTTGGGCTGGTGGTCGGTGAGAGGGTGACTGTCATCCTCTCACTGGCTATGCTGATCGGTTGTCGGTGCTGATCCATCACCCATGGGAGGAGAAAGGAGGCATGACGGTGGTTCCACCGCCTCTTTTTTTTTTTTGAGTTTATCAGATCCTTAGATTTAAGATTGATATTCGGCATGTCTGCTTGATCGCCGTCGGACCTTGATCCAGCCAGAGAGAGGTCTGGCCGACAAGAAGAAATGGAGAAGGGCACGGGAACATCTATGCCTTCTTTTCTTTTTTCTTTTCTTTTTGATTCTAATCTTCTACAAAATAGCTCTGATTCCACATGTAGATTATTATCTATGAATCTATGCAGAAGATTAGAATACAAAATGTAGATGTGTACCCATGTTCGCCGTTGATTTACTAAGAATAGTAGCAGCGGATGCACAGACGAATACTGAGAACCAGATCCTTCTCTACCAGCTTCCTCTCAATAGACGGCTATTCGATAGGATAAGCTAGAGAACCAGTCTCATGGTATTTATAGGAAGTGGAGAGAAAATCTAGTCATATAAAATAAAATCTTAACAGGTCCATCCATCATGGGCTCATGTCAAGTCAAAGCTTATACTGAGCTGTCCTAACCATACCAACTCAAAATAAGGTGCACCTAGTCCAAAATAATAGGATTATAAATAATATTAGATTTACATGTATGTCTATCAAATCGAATCATATAATCAATCTATTTTTAATAAAATAAAATAATTAATTAATAATAATTCATAATTAAAAAAAATTCTCATAAATATAACTACTATTGAATAAACTTTTAGGCCTTCCAAGGCATGCTGACATAAAGCTTGAATAATTCTATCCATGAATAAAAATTGATGAAAAAATATGCTAATTTTGATAAATATACTCCCAGTTGTTCTTGTTTATCCCAAAAAGTATCTCAAGACGAAGTCATGGTGGGTGACTATCAAATTAAACAAGGGAAGCATCTAAGTTGTTGTTAGAAGTCCTTGTCATCTTTATAAAGGTGTTAGATGTGCATGTGTGATTAGATTATCAACTATCAATAAAACTTCAATTTAAGTTAGGCCATCTCAAACACAAAGGCTAGATGACCTAGGCCAATATATATCTTGCTAGGCGGGACTTATGGTGTAATTGCATAAGTAATTTCAATTCAAATTTAGTTTTAATTAGTTGGAAGCCTAGACTATGCAATTTTTGGTGTCCAACCGAAACTTTAATAATAGGGCTTTTTGTACTTGTACGCTTGATTATGATGCAGGCAGTCTCTCTTGCTTGGACTGCAGTTTATGATTTTCTCAAGCTTCATCTACTTCTAAATACGTTTCAAATTCGACCATATATGGAACATCTCTTAGTGCTTCAAGACCCATAATAACTTTAAATCCTTTTTAACTGTTGCAGTTCCTTATGTATTTTGGAAGTCACCGTCAGCTCTTGTTTTTGTAACTTTAATGTCCTCCTTGTGGCTTGTTGCGTGTGAAGGGAGTCTTGTCAACCGGTTGCTCTCATTTCTTGTCATACTTCGTTTTGGTGCTATATTTTGTTTCAGCAACTTCCTATCTGTAATTATGAGATCTCGTATTATCACTGTTTTAAGTTAGCTTTATCACTCTTTTTATCAAAAAAATTTAAAAATAAAAAATAATAAAACATTTTGAGTTGCAAAAAAATTGAGCTTGACCAGCATTAACAAAATAAGATTATCAAACATAAACTCAACTCAAAATTGGCTCAAAATATTAATGATTAAAATCATGTTAAATTTAATTGATCTAACGAACTCAAGTCAAATTACATCATCAGCAAAATTCCCAAAGTTAGGTCAGACACATTCAAATAGTCAGGTTGAACAATGTATCGGGCCATGTTGCATGCACTTGAGACATTTGCTAGACCAACACAGTTGGTTACAATTTGTGCCCTTGGCAAGGAACATTTTGGATGTTGCATCAATTCCGTATGTCCTCATCCTCACATGCTGACACGTGTGATTTCAAAATTCATGGACACCGTCGGATAAACATGAAATCCAATAAGGGAGGAGCCCTTATCCAGAAGGCGCCATCAAGAAACCTCAGCCGTCGATTCCAAACATCCAACGTCTCAGAGAAGGGGTCGCGCGCTCGAACCGCCGCGTCCCAAATGGCCCCACGCGTGTGAGCCGGTGCAAGCGGAACCCGGAGTCACAACGCACTGCCTCCCCGCACCCCACTATCCTCCCAAGGGGCCCCACTGCCCTTGCTTCCACGGAGGATCAGACCACCATCCCTCGCGGCAGGTCCAACCTGGCTTCCAACGGGGAAATTCCTAGCTACAACACCATAAATAAGAGCTAGAGGTGGCCCTTCTGAGCTTAGGTTAACAAAGAGAAGCCTCTTTAGTTGAATTCTTGGGTTCTTTGTCCTTGTTAAGTAATCAAGGGCATCATGGGATGCTGCAGTGATTTCCTTCAGAGGGCCAAGCCCTATGTCGCCATGATCTCGCTCCAATTTGGCTATGCAGGCATGAACATCATCTCTAAGGTCTCCCTCAACCATGGCATGAACCATTACGTCCTTGTCGTATATCGCCATGCCTTTGCTACTCTCTCCATTGCTCCATTTGCACTTATCCTCGAGCGGTATCGATCAAAGATCTTCACAATGAACAACCTTTCTCATGTGTCATAATTTTATGGCTTCATGTGTTTGATGAATTCTTGTTATCATGATAGGAATGTTCGGCCCAGGATCACGTTCTCAATCTTCGTGCAGATATTTGTGTTGGGTCTGCTTGGGTTAGTTTACGTTGTCATACGTAAATAGCTCTACGTATCATATCATGAAAAATTACCATGATGGTTTTGATAAGAAATATTAAATGACAATTATTTTCGTAATACAGGCCTGTTATAGATCAAAACTTCTACTATGCGGGGTTGAAATTTACCTCCCCAACCTTCTCCTGTGCCATGAGCAACATTCTACCAGCTATGACCTTTGTGATGGCAGTTTTATGCAGGTAGCTTTGAGAGGAGTGATATTAGTTTTACATCTTTATTTTCATGTTATTTCGAGTTATAAGTTGATTGCTATAATTACTGTGGTGAAACTGAAACAGGATGGAGAAGGTGGATCTTAAGAAGATTAGATGCCAAGCCAAGGTGGTGGGGACTCTGCTGACCGTGGCCGGAGCCATGTTGATGACCCTCTACAAAGGACCTATTATGGAGATGGTGTGGACCAAGCATGTCCATCCTCAAAGAACCAGTGTATCAGAAACCACAGATTCGAGCGACAAGGATTGGCTTAAGGGCTCTATCTTCGTTATTATATCTACCTTAGCTTGGGCTGCTCTCTTTGTTCTCCAGGTAAATGAGAATAAAAGAAGTGTTGAAGCTTTTCTATATTTTTTAGTTACCCAAGCAAATAAGCTTATCCATGCTGCTTCCTTAATTTGTAGCAAACAAAGTGATTGCTTTGGTGGCTCTTCTCTTGCAGGCAGTAACACTCAAACAATATTCGGCTCAGCTCTCTCTCACAACATTGATCTGCTTTATGGGAACCCTGCAGGCCATTGCTGTGACACTTGTAATGCAGCACAAGCCTTCTGTTTGGTCCATAGGCTGGGATATGAACCTCCTTGCCGCAGCCTATGCTGTTAGTCCCTCCCTCTCTCTCTCTCTCTCTCTCTCTCTCTCTCTCTCTCTCTCTCTCGATGCTAACAATTTTTGGGGAATACTTTGATCCACTGCAGGGGATCGTCACATCTAGCATTGCATACTATGTCCAGGGACTGGTGATACAGAGCAGAGGGCCAGTCTTTGCCTCGGCCTTCAGTCCTCTGATGATGATCATAGTTGCCATCATGGGTTCTTTCATCCTTGCAGAAAAGATCTACCTGGGAGGGTAAGCTTGCCATGTTCATACCTATAATTCTATAACAAAGAAGGCAGTTAATTTTTGTTCATTTCTTTTTTAATTTTTTGTAACTTTAAAGCAACAGTGCTAAAGTATTTCCTATATATATATTATTGTGGATGCAGAGTTCTTGGTGCAGTTTTGATTGTGGTCGGCCTGTACTCAGTTCTCTGGGGGAAGTACAAAGAGAACAAGGACATCAAGGAGAGTAAAGTCATGTCTCTTCCCTTAGCTTCAATAAGCAGTTAAGGAAATGGGCATAACATGGATTTAGAAAACGAGGATGAGAAGGCAAAGAAAGCCAATGGCACGAGTTTCTCCACCTCCCATGACCAGCCATCTATGGCAGTTAGATTCCCAATTCCAGAAATTCCCATGAAGGTGGAAGAACCAAACGTCTAATTTATAATTATGTCTGGTACAGACAGTGAAAGAGACATGAGGAAGAGAGCTAACCGAGTGGGTATAAGATCCAAGAGAAATGTATTTTCCTTTCTTCTTCTTCTTCTGCTTTTTTTTTGTCTTAATTTGGTGATGTAGTGGGCTTCATGCAAGCAAACTTGAGATGGATATAATATAATCAAGAGAATTTTACAACCTCTCTCTTGGACGCAAATTACCTTCCTTTTCTTCTTCTTCTTCTTCATATCAAGATCATCAGTATAGTTAACCAAGTCTCTCTGAACTATAGATGTATTAGTACATGCAAAGGCAGCACTCTGATATGATGAGCTTGTTTGGTGAACCTATCAGCAGGTCATTTTCTTTGTGATAGGTGTAACATGCTAATACCATTTTTTGTTATTATTTCCAATAAGTTTATGAATGAACTTGCCTGAATAATGAATCATGAACTAGAATGCAGATCTCACTGACTAGACTTCTGATTCCAGAAAGAAGACACCGTGCTTTTCAGTCGGAGATTTGTCAGTCGTGTGCTGCCACGAGCCACACGATGCTGGAGGTTATTGGAATGATTAGTAGACCGTTGTCTTGTCACCATGCTCCTTGATTGCTCACAAACCTTAGTGTGATGCCAATAAGACAAATGCCCGTGCTTACTTTGATGCATCGAAAATGTGAGGAAGTGTCGATTGCTTCAAGTGTTGATGTCAATAGATCTTAGCAGCCCAAGTAGGTTGGATAAGACTTCTCTTATCACCATCAATGGACATGATGATTGAGGTTATATGACCAATTGGGTTCATGTCCACATTTAGAACCAACCCATAAGCCAAGTTAAAGACTTGTTAGCTCCACCTTTGTCCTAATTGGTATGGTTGGATCTGAAAAGGAGGTACCCAAACTTGAGCTATGTTTTGTGATAACCTAAAAAAATAAAATAAAATAAAAAAGAAAGAGAAAAAAGAGATGAAGACTCTTGATGGGAGTCTTCTTCTCCCTCGTGTCTGGCTAGGAGTCGGACTCCTAAAGATGGCCAAAACTCTTGGGAGTGCCTATAAATTTTTTTTGCCCCCCGCCTAAATGATCCATGATGACACTGGGCTTCCTCCCTCTTCTTTCTCCTTCTTTTCTCTCGTTGAAGCCACACTCTACCCTTATTGTGTTCGTTGGAAATTGAAGCTAGGGATGCCGCTGGAGCTTAAGGAAAACCCCTGCCCCCTCTTCCTCTCCTTCTTTCTCTTCTTTCCTCGGCCTTAGTGCCGCCGGCAGCCATCGGATTCATCAAACAATCTACCTAAAATAATCTCTTATTTTTCTATTTTTCTTCTGGATTTCTCGTTGGCCAATATCCTTACCGCCGATCGTCCCTTACTTCGCCACCATCGATCGCCTACTGTTGTAGTTGGCCGTTGGTCTTCCAGCCCTCAGCCATCATGATCACCAGCCCCTGCCCTCCACTATTCAGCCAGAAAGAAAGAAGAAAAGAAAAGAAAAGAAAAGAAGAAGAAGAAGGGAAGAAAAGAAAAGAAAAGAAAAAAAAGAAAGAGAAAGAAAAGAAAATTCTCTCTCCTCTCTTCTTCTCTCTCTAGGATCTTTTTTACTCTCTCTTTTTCTCTCTCAAACTGCACTATGAACCCCATGATGAATCTATGATAAAATCAAGAAAGCTGAGGACTGCTTTGAAACCCATGTAGTAGGTTAGATCTTAGTTTGGTACTTATTAGAAATTTATAGCATTTGATCATGAACAATTCACCCTGACATGATCCCTAATGATTCTGATCACGATTGCCTAATTGAAGGATATAGGTATTCTCTCTTCACTTTCTCTTTTTATTTTCTCTCTCTAGGAACTTCAATACCATGTCATGTCTTTCTCTTTTAGGGATTCATATTGACTCCGACAAGATGTCCTTGAATCGATTTGGTGCTCGGATAGCCTATTAGATTGATCACCTGATCAATCATCTCTTTTATTATTATTTAATTTTATTAAATTTAAAGAATAAAAATTAATTATAAATTAATGTTTAAAATAAGATTATCTGATACTTCTAACAAAGCTTGAAAATTTAGGATGATCGAGGTAAGTAGAATCATACGTTCCTTACTTATTTTTAAATTACCATATCTTTTTATGTAAATAAACTATTATTGATGAATTCATATTTTTTATAAAATAAAAATCAGCATATAAGATGTGAAAATTATGTTTTATTATGATCATTGATTTTATGAATATACTTTATGAAAATAGTATATTTATGAAGCATGAATTTTAATATTTTTTCATCTAAGTATATGTATGTTTTAAGAAAAAGATATTAAGATTTCAAAGGCTCTTAGATAGCTATGAATAAATTTCTATGAAAAGATCGACATTCGGAGCTAGCATTCATAAAAACATAGGCTCTGCTAGCAGGTATAAAATTAGCATACAAAATAAAAATTTTATCGATTAAAAATACTAGCCCTATCACGTGTATAACGTAACTATAGCATGAATATCTATGAGCAATTTTTTGAAACATGACATGAATACCTGACAAGAATGATTCATGAATCATGTTTATGAAATTCCATGATTTATGCATGCATGATTATTTTTATGACTTGCTTTATTATATGATCTATGAAATATTTTATTTTTATAATATCTATTATTTTTTAAATATTATATTATCATAAAAAAATTTATTCTTGATCCGATAAGAAAGTGTAGGCTTTACTTACTAAGCTAGTATAGCTCATATCTTTTTTATTTTTATTTTTATTTATAGAAGATTAAGATTAGGATCGATGAAGAATCCAGGCTTAGAAATCTACATAGCAAGTTTAAAAATTTTGTAGCTGAACTTAGTTTATTGGATGATTATGAACTTGTAGTTATTTATTTATGATTTTGAGACATAGGTTTGGTTTTGATTATGCATTTAGATGCTCTGAACTAATTTTGATTTATTTACTTGAAGAATAATGAAATCAAATTTTTTATTATATTTTATTTATAATAGATTTTTGGCTAATTATGATTGATTGACTTCATGTTATTGAGGGCCATACCCCTTGGTAGCATGGCCATATTATGTCCTGAATTTAGGATATGACATTTTATGGTATCAGAGCAATAGGTTTAATCATGGGTAGATCTTAAAAGTCTAGTAATAGATAAATAGATCTTGTTTAGCTAGATCATATTTGATTGAATGAGAGTAGATAAGTTTGTTTAGAGTTTCTATTGCTCATTTAAGAAAGTTGATTAATGCTAGTATTTTTTATATGTGATGATGAGTGATGGTAAAAATGAAGTCTCAGTGAATATTATCAGTAGAAGGAGAGGAGCAAGAAGAATTACAACGAGAGATGCCAACCAGATAATTGAGCAGGATCCTAAAGTGCCAGCCACTCAGATAGATATTGCTGGAATTTATGAAGTAGTGGCTTAGCTTATTAAGTAACAACAGTAGACACAAGCTGCTCCTCGACCTATACTATGTTTAGAATCATGTTATGAAAGATTTAGAAGGCTCAATCTACCACTATTTGAGGATGGACCTGATCCTTGTAGGATTTGATGTGGTGCTCCTAAGCCTTGGGAGGCCACGGGAGGAGTCAGAATGTTGGCTTCGAGAGACTAGAATGGGTGTGAGTCCTACGGCTAGGACAGAAATTATCCTAGGTGAAGGTAGCGTGTAGTCCTGCACGAACTCAAGATTCAAGTGTGAGAATTTTGAGGGACTTGGTAGGTGCTCCGAAGATGTAGAACATAAGATGGAGCAAAAAAATCAAAGCCAGAAAAAGAATCAGCCAAGATAAGGGGTTGATACATAGGTGGGCTGGCTCGGATATATAGTCAAGCCGGCTCAAGCTGAGATCGAGCCAGCTCGGGGTGCAGTCGAGCCAACTATCTCAGGCAGACAAAAAATAGAATTCGGACGAGATGCAGCCAAGCTAGCTCGATTCTTGATAGAGTCGGCTTGATGATGGTGAATAGAACTGGATGAAATTTTCTATTTGGATCTAGGATAGGCTTTTATCCTAGGATTTTAAGGCCTAGACCTATAAGATCTTAAGAAGGCTAACTCATGTATGGGTCGATCGGGTTCAGATCCAAAGGATGAGAGCATGTGAGATATATGTACATGGGCTCGGTGAGTGCTTTCATGCATTGGGTTAGCCTAGAAGAATTTTTCAGCTGGAGTTTGGATTTATTAAAGTTCATGTGGTATAGCAGAAACTCTAGGGTATATAAACTCAGATATTGTATCTTTATAATAGAGTGAAATATAATTAAACTTTTCTTCCTAAAATTCTTTACTCTTCTTTTTTTGGTTTCAACTTTAAGCCCTAGGTACCGGCCATCTACTTTGTTCTTCTTCTCTCCAATAATTAGTATCAGAGAGGTATCAGGATCCAACAAGTGGTATCAGAGTCTGGTTGAGCATGGAGGAGAAAGAATATCATATTTCAGCAGAGATCAGTAGTGAGGTTCAGATCTAAAGGCTTTCTTCAAGCTTCGTGAGGAAGAAAGAAATCATAGGGCTACTGTCCACCATCCCTAGTCAAGATATTTTTCAGATCCACCTATTTGCTATTTTTGATTCATACGATCATGGAGAACAACAGATTGAAGGTAGAATTTGAGAAGTTTGATGAAAAAAAATTTTACGATGTGGATGTTAGATATATGTGCCCTAGAAGCCAGAATTGGCTGACACTTGTAATACACTTCTAGGGGCAAAATTGTAATTTTGACTAAAATCAATAAATGGGTTATTTTCTATCACATATGTGTATTTAGTGTCTGTGATACATCCTTTGAGTTAATGGTAATGATAATTCATATTTTCAAGAGTTGAAAATTTAAGACATGAATAATCATTATTAACTCATAAATTGCTCCTGACCATAGGATCATCACGAGGATGGTGATTGATCCGGAAGGTTGGTATACAATCGCTTCTCTTTAGTAGATGAGTCTTGAGTCTACGGTGTGGAGACACCGGAGCGAGAGTATAGGTACTCGTTAGAGAACGAGGGCACTGAGCGTGACCACCTCGAGTAGTCATTAGGGAGTCTATCTTCTCGTCAATGACTGACTCGATGCTGCAGTAGTGTGTCTGGTTCTTTGACCTGAGATGCATCGGCAGTTCACCTTGAGGGTGTTATAGTTTGACTACACCATTACTCGGTCTCCTAGCCATATGAAATCCTGAGGTGTATGTTGGCTATGATATGTTCATTGTAGGAACTGGATTGCATCAAGATGGAATCTATCTACCTCGGTGGTAGAGGAGTAGCCCTATGATGATCATGAGAATCAAGTCCAGAAATCCATGGCCATGGTAGAGTGAAATAATAGAAAGAGTTTCTATTTAGATTTTCACATTGGACTCGAATCGAATGATTACATCATATGACAGAGAACTAGGGTTTGACGAGTTTACCTTAACCCTAATCTGATCGGGGCTCAAGATAGAAGAACTGAATCACACAGGTAGCTGCACCAAGAGGTTCGCATTCAGCTCTGATGGGTTGCCACCATATACTGCTAGGTGTCACTGATGGATTTTGGGAGCAATTAGAATGATTTAGATGATCGATCATTCTAGCTGTTCGAATCGGAAGAGTTCTGATCCATCGAAAGGAGTTTCGATGATGTCGATGATAGAGATCATGACATATCCCATTACCATACAGAACTGAACCTAACTAGGTCACACAAACAAGGGTTTGAATCTGGTGATCATCAATTGAACTGATCTAGTTCAATTGATCTGAATGAGATTCAATTAGGTTCAAGAAAATCGTGCTAGCACTCGATTGAACCTAACGTTCTTCTTTTGCTATCATAAATAAGTTGTCCTGTCTGAGCCAAAGGAGTTTGTGCTCAAACAGAGGCCTTCATATGGTCTGACAGGAGGTTGTCTAAGTCAAAAAAGGTTGTCTTATTTGTAAGACACTACCTGCCATTTTTGGTCACCTGCCATTTCTTGTTCTTTGACTTTGGTCAAAAGTCTACCTTTGACTGGTCAAACGTTGACCATTGACACTTTGACTTTTGACCACATGTCATGCACCTATTGGAGAGCTGGTGGGGGCCTGTCCCCCTACCAGAACTTGGCAAGGAGAAGGGTGCACACCACCCTAGGCGTGTGTCCAAGTTGGAGGCGCCTAGGAGTCCTTGTTGGACAAGGACTCTATCTCCTTTTTGGATTTCAATTAGAGTTCTTTTAAGAACCAACTTTGAATGGTCTTAGGCACCCTCTAAGAAGGAATCCAGGGGTCTCTATTCCCACCAATCAGATTTAGATCTGATTTCACAAAGGGTTGTGATTGGTTGGGAGGAAGAGGAGTTGGATCACAGCTAGTCTATAAATAAGACCCTATACCCAACTCAGATTAGAGATATGATGAGATCATAGTTTCTCCATGCCCCAAGGCTACCTCTCCCCTCCTTCTCCAAGCCATAGTCTCTTCTCCCCTTGCTCTCCACGTCCAAAAGGAGTTTTGGACCTTGGTTGGTGCGATTCAGATCAAAGAAAGGCGATCAAAAATAAGAAGGCTGCGCTGCTGCAAAGGACGACTGCTCATCTTCAAAAGAATTTTGAAGATCCTCCAAATCAGATTCAAATCTGAGTTTTGGAGGCATGATAGAGAAGAAGAGGTTCTCCAGATCCAACCTGAGTGGATACCGATAGAGGCCAGGCGCTTACGTGGCTAAGATCCAGAACCTTCCGCTGCAAACAGGATCATCAACAGGATAATAGGATTACCCAGATCAGGTAAATTAAATTTGATTTAATTTATCTTTTAATTTTATTTTATTAAAATAATAAGAATCAGATCTAAAACATATCAAGATCTGATTGGGATCAAGAGAAAAAATTTTGAAATATATCTCTTGATCTGATCAGATCTGAACGAACCTGGACCGGGAAATCAGTATTTCCCTTCAGTGGAAGATTAGGATGGAGGATTTACTGATTCAGATGAGACTGAATTCGATCTTGAAAGATAGGCCAGAGAAGATGACAGACAAGGAGTGGGTGTCCTTGGAGAAAAGGGCATGCGCCACGATTAGGGCTTATCTGATAGATGATGTGTTGTATGGCATATTGAAGGAGAAAACATCCAAGGATTTATGGTCGAGATTACATCAGTTGTACATGAGAAAGAATGTGCAATAAGTTGATGTTGAAGAAGCAACTGTATAGCCTTTGGATGCAAGAGAGCGAAGATGTTGTGGGGCATATTCAGCAGTTTGATCGGATGAGCATGGATTTGCTCAACATTAGGATGGATCTCGAAGAGGAGGATAAAAGTTTATTGCTACTATGTTTGCTATCTGAAAGTTTTGATCCATTGGTAACTACACTGTTGTATGGAAAGAAGACACTGGTGTACGAGGAGATCATATCAATGCTAAGATCCAACGAGCAGCGAAAATGGATAACAAAGAGGAAGATCTTTCAGGATGATCTCGTGGTTTCAGAGAGGCCCAAGCAAGAAAAGAAGAAGGGCTAGTGAAGGGGCAGCAAGGGATCCAAGAAGTGCTTCAAGTGTGGTGAAAGGTCACTTTAAGCGAGAATGTTCACTTTAGAAGAAGTGCAAGAAAGGAAAAAAGTCTGATTCCATCGGTTCAATCACTAAAAGTGAAGAATCGGATGAGCTCTTGGTGGTCTCGAAGGAGCCTGCAGGGTGTAGTGTATATGAGATGGTTTCGAATAGATCTACGAAGTGCGGAGGGTCCGAAGGGACAATGATGGTATTCGAGGTGCAGTGGTAGGCTTAGCAGTGCAGCATTGAGTGATTATCCTCAAGGAACTTGGTTACAAAGTCGACTTCTACGGCATCAAAGGAACTTTGGTTTTAGATGGAGCATCGGGCAGAGGTGGCTTTACAAGTGGAGAGAGATGTGACATGAGTTCAGAGTAGAGGAGTGCAGAAGGACCAATATCCTAGCACCAACATCGAAGATGCATAGTTTTAGGTGGAGCAGCACGTGCGGGAGGATAGACGAAGTTCTAAGGAGACCATGTCGGGATATGCAGTAAGCGCTGGCATAGGATAGCTGCAAATTCTTCAGAAAAGTTTAGGACAGTTGATGCAGTTGCCAAGGAGAAGGATACTTACAACTCTAAGAGTGGTGCATAGGTGTAAGATGAGATCTTTAGTGGTGGAGGCTGTCATCCTAAAGGCCTCAAAGAAAGCTCAGCAGCTGAAGAAAGATGGTGGTGGTAAGGTGTGCACAAGTAGCTATCAGGGCATGCATCGACAACGGATTCATACAGAAAAATATTGCCAAGTGTGCCAATGCTTGGGTGCACCAAGATGGAGATTGTAGGATTTGATGTAGTGCTCCCAAGCTTTGGGAGGCCACAGGAGGAGCCAGGATGTTGGCTCTGAAAGACTAGGATGGGTGTGAGTCTTAGCGCTAGGATAGGAGTTGTCTTAGGTGAAGGCGGTGTGTAGCCCTGTATGGACTCGAGGTTCATATGTGAGGATCTTGAGAGGCTTGGTAGGTGCTTCAGAGATCTGAAACACAAGATGGAGCAAAGGACCAAAGTCAAAAAAAGAATCAGTCAAGACAAGGAGATAACATATAGATGGGCTAGCTCGGATATGCAGTCGAGTTGGTTGTCTCAGGCAGATAGAAGATAGGATTTAGACGAGATGCAGCCAAGCCAGCTCAGCTTCTGATAGAGTCGGCTCGATGTGGCGAATAGAACTGGATGGGATTTTCTATTTAAATCTAAGATAGGCTTTTATCCTAGGATCTCAAGATCTGCACCAATAAAGTCTTAAGGGGGCTAACTCATGTATGGGTTAGGTTTAGATCTAGGGAATGAGAGCATATGAGATATATGTACATGGACTCGGTGAGTGCTTTTATGTATTGGATTAGTCTAGGAGAATTTTTTAGCTAGGATTTAGATTTACTAGGATTCATGTGGTATAGCAGAAATTCTAGGATATATAAACCTAGGTATTATATTTTTATAATAGAGTAAAATATAATTGAGTTTTTCTTCCTAAAACTCTCTACTCTTCTTTCTCTGGTTTCAACTTTAAGGCCTAGGTGCCGGCCATCTACTATGTTCTTTTTCTTTATAATAATTGGTATCAGAGAGGTACCAGGATCCAATAACTCTCTAGTTGTAAAGACCTGGATTTAAGAAATAGAAATAATGTTTGATCCACTACAATATTCTGAAGATGTGAAGATTAGGCTAGCCATTTTCATGCTAAAAGAAAATGCCGAGTTTTGGTGGACTGCAATAAAAACTACATATGAAAAATACTGATAATTAGCTGACATGGGAGGAATTCAAGAAAATATTTTATGATCAATACTTTTTTAATTCAATGAGATTAGTAAAAAAGAATGAGTTTTTGACTTTGAAACAACAAGAGGACATGATAGTATTAGAGTATGCAAATAAATTTAATAAGTTAGGCCACTTCTACCCTCAGCTAATGGGGTTTAAAAGGAGTAAAGCTAATATATTTAAGCAAGGTCTAAGGTATGGAATTCGATCTCAATTATTTTCTCATCTATTTAATGATTATAAAGATGTATTAGAATGAGCTTTGAAAGTAAAATCTGAGATAAAAAGATTGGAATAAGAAATGAGTAATAAAAAAAAACTGAGACCAGTAGGAAATCTAAATGATGGATAGAAAAATTTTACTAATAATTTAGATAATAATAAAGAAGCCGTGACCTGCAAATATTATGGTAAGGATTATTATAGACTTTATCTTTAAAAGTTGGAGCATGCTTTTTATACACCAGAATAGGACATATGGCATGAGATTGTCCTATTGAAAAAAAGGATAATTCAAAGACTCCCAAACTAGCAGATCAGAAATCATAAGAAAATGCATGAGTGTTCACTTTGATCCAATAAGATGCCAATGCAAATGATTAAATAGTTACAAGTATCATTCTACTTAACCCATAGATATTGATGTGCTCATTCTTTTATAACTTGCAAGTTTAAGCATATTGAATAAGCCACTATATGATATCTCTATTCTTAAAAAAATTATTTTCACTAATATTTTATTTAAACACCGTATCATTTTTAAATGAGAAAACTAGGATTGATAGAACTAGTTTAAAGAATAGAAAAGATGATATGATCTCACCTATTTTAGAATGAAGCTAGGTATATCAAGTTTTAAGAATGAAACTTTTTGTAAGGAGGATAGAATATGATAACCTAAAAAAGAATTAAAAAAGAAGAAGAAGAGATGAAGACTCCTAATGGAGGTCTTCTTCTCCCTCACATCTGGCTAGGAGTCGGGCTCCTAAGGGTGGCCAAAACTCTTGGGAGTATCCTATAAATTTTCCTGTCCCCCGCCTAAATGATCCACGATGACACTGGGCTTCCTCCCTCTTCTTTCTTCCTCTTTTCTCTTGTTGAAGCTGCAGCCTACCCTTATTGTGCCCGCTGGAAATTAAAGTCGGAGATGCCTCCGGAGCTTGCATGAGGTAAACCCTTGCCCCTCTTCCTCTCCTTCCCCTTTTTTTCTCGGCCTTAGTGCCACCAGCAGCTACCGGATTCATTGAAAAATCCACCTAAAATAATCTCCTATTTTTCTATTTTCTTCTTGATTTCTCGTTGGCCGATCCTCACCTCCGACCGTCCCTTGCACCACTACCGTCGGCCGCCTACTATCGCGATCGACCGTCAGTCTTCCAGCCCCTAGCCATCATGATTGCTGGCCCCCGCCCTCCACTATTTAGCCAAAAAGAAAGAAGAAAAGAAAAGAAAAGAAGAAGAAGAAGGAAAGAAAAGAAAAGAAAAGAAAAAGAAAAAAAGAAAAAAAGAATTTTCTTCCTTCTCTCTCTAGGGTCTTTTTACTATTTCTCTTTCTCTCTCTAATTGCACCATGAACCCCACGATGAACCTAAGATAAAATCAAGATGGCTAAGGACTTCTTTGAAATGCATGCAGTAGGTCGGATGTCAGTCTGATTCTTATTAAAAATTTATAGCATTTGATCATGAACAATTTATCCTGATATGATCCTTGATTATCTTAATCATGATTGCCTCATTAAAGGATATAGATATTCTCTCTCCACTTTCTCTCTCTAGGGACTTCAATATTGAGTCATGCCTTCCTCTTTTAGGGATCCATATTGACTTTAACAAGATGGTCTTGAATCAATTTATTACTCGGATAGCTTATTGGATTCATCACCTGATCAATCATCTCTCTTTTATTATTATTTAATTTTATTAAATTTAATAAATAAAAATTAATTATAAATTAATATTTAAAATAGAATTTGTTGATTCTTCTAATGAAACCTGAAGATTTAGGATGATCGAGGTAAGTAAAATCATATATTTCTTACTTATTTTTAAATTATCATATTTTTTTATATAAATAAATTATAATTGACAAATTCATATTTTTCATAAAATAAGGATCAGTATATAAGATATGAAAATCATATTTTGTTATGATCATTAATTTTATGAATATATTTTATAAAAATAGTATGTTTATGAAGTATGAATTTTAATATTTTTTCATCTAAGTATATATATTTTAAGAAAAAGATATCAAGATTTTAAAGGCTCTTAGATAGCTATAAATGAATTTCTATAAGAAGATCAACACCTAGAGCTAGCATTCATAAGAACACAGGCCCTGCCAGTGGGTATAAAATTGGCATACAAAATAAGAATTTTATCGATTAAGAATATTGGCCCTATCATGGATATAAAATAACCATAGCACTAATATCTATGAGTAGTTTTTTAAAACATGACACGAATACCTGACAAGAATGATTTATGAATCATGTTTATGAAATTTCATGATTTATATATGTATAATTATTTTTATGACTTGCTTTATTATATGATCTATGAAATATTTTATTTTTTTAATATCTATTATTTTTTAAATATTGCATTATCATGAAAAATCTTATGCTTGATCCAGTAAGAAAGCGTAGGCTTTATTTACTGAGCTAGTATTATTAAAAAATATATCCTAAAGTCAATCGTTAGTCTATTAATGATTGAGCTATCTTATAATTATAATTAATTTATTAATAAATAAAATATTTATTTTGGTATTTTTATCATAAGGTATACATCTTTTAATGAATTCTATTATTTTGATGAAGTCTTTAGGACTATTTAGTTTTGATAAAGAGAGGATTTATTGATTAGTCTATAAAACTATTCACGATCATATGATACGTTGTTAATTAGAATGACAGTATTTATCGAGCATAAATCATTGTATGTCATATAGGTTGGTTATTCTTTTAACTAAGGAGTATGGAGATATTAGTATGGTATATAAGTGAGATGTATAGCTACATCATCATTGAACATGATCAACTCCAGAGTAATCTACTATCGAGAATTGCTCTAATGGGATATAGGTATAAATATCCCTTAAATCTAATATCATCACAGTGGCTTGCAAGCAACTCACTGTGCTTTGGTACCAGACTAACTGAATATTTAATTCAGTGATGGAAGGCTTCTGGACACAATCAAGTAGTTACAAAATTGATGAGTAATCAAGATGAGATTGACCACTCCAAGAGTTAGAGAAGAATGCATCACCATATTTCAATATAGCAAAAATCTTAGCCGGGATAATCCATGAGATGGATTTGATATTTTGAAATACAATGTGGATAACCTAATCAGAGTTGACAGTTAAACTCTAAGGTGTCCTATGAGCATTTTAATTAAGAAGATGAATTATATGAAAACTATATCCACATGGGTCCTAAGGATGTTGTTCTACACATTCGACCTATCCGACCATCGGATACCATTGCTAGATGGTCACTTCGATTAGTATAAAAATTTATTCTTATACTACTGACTTAGATTCGAATATATAGAGTTACATATATAAGAGTTCTCGATCTGATTGATGGTTGATTAATGATTAAGAATCATTCTAGAGTTAAACATTCAATATAATTAATGTTTGAACTAGTGCAAGTGTTGTAGGAGGATCGATTAGTAATTTGATTACTAATTAATTTAATTTAATTAAGTCAAAAGATTGAGATTAAGTTTAATTAAATATAATTTAATTAGATTTGATTTGAACTTGATTAGATCAAGTCCAATTGGTTTATTGGATGAGCAAATTGCAAGAAAGAACTAGTTCTAGTTCAATTAGGACTTGTATCAACCCAATTTCTAATTTTATTAAAAAATTAAATCAAAATTAAATTTAATTAAATCTAATTTAACTAGGTTATTAGTTGGACTAAGACCTAATCTAATTAGATTAATTAAATTCTAATTTAATTTGGTCCAAGGATTAAGTTGGGCCAAGTCAAACTAGGAGTCCTAGTGAGACTAAGACTCCTATCTCCATGCGCCACCTTAGCCCTAATGCCCCCCACACAATTTTTTAAGATTTTTTCATGAAAATATTTCTCTCCAGATGTTCACGCATGCCTCTTTGCTCCCTTTATCTCAAATATGGTATTTAGATATTGTGATCAAGTCAAAAGAAGAGTTTGAGTTGATTTAAACTCTATGAGATAGAGTTTTGAGAAACCAAAACTCCTTCCCATTTTGTGTTGCCCACATCCTTATTTTTTCTCTTATATTTTTGTGGCTTTTAAGAAAGGTTTTGTGTGACATTCCCTGGTGGTCCATGCAAAAAATAAAGAAGGGGGTGCCCACACGTAAGAAATAAAGAAGGGGGTGCCTAAGAGTTGGGCACCCCATGTCTAGCCCTATTTGGATAATCCTTGACTAGGTATTTGACCTAGTCAAGGATTTTTTATATCTCTATATATAAAATGAATTTTAACTTAATCTTTCGAGGATTACACATCTAAGAGAGGTCATTTAGGGTGTGAAAAATTTGAGAGAGAAGCCTAGGGCATGGGATTTTGTAAAGGCACCAATCAAGATGCTTTGGTGAGGGAAGAAAGAAGAAGAAGAAGGTCTTCTTCTAGGATTTTTCTTCCACTCCTATTCCTCCATCTTTGTGAGTGTTTGAGAGGTGTCTCAACATCATGAATCATCTTTCTTGACTTTTGAAAGTTGAAGAGTCCAAGCTTAAAGGAAGGAAGATCCAGATTGACTGTCGGAGAAGGATCAGTACAGTATTAGCATATTGTGCTGATTTTTAGGCATTAGACTTCAGATCTACGATCGAGAGCTCGTGTGGACAACTCGTAGAGATTGAACATATGTGCAGCTTAGAGCAACCATCTCAGGTCTAGATCACTGAGTTAAGAAACTCGAGATTCAAAGGTAAGGATGATTTGATCTTCCTATTACATGTCTAAATCTGATCTAGAGTAGTCTGCTGTTGATATGATCAACATGTAGTTCTTTTGATATTTTATTTTCTGGTTTAATAGATAGTCTTAATCATGTAATAAGATCCTATATCTAAAATTTTATATTATATTGTTCATGATTTAATATGATTAATTTATCTCTTTCGCTGTAATTTTGAAAAAGTTTTAAAAGCTAACCCTAGAATCCTAGATCGATTCTTACAACTATAGCTCATACCATTTTTATTTTATTTTTTTACATAAGATTAAGGTTAGGATCGATAAAAAATTCAGGGTTGGAGATCTGCATAGTAAGTTTGAAAATTTTGTAGCTGAACTTAGTTTATTGGATGATTATGAACTTGTAGTTGTCTGTTTATGATTTTGAGACATGAATTTGGTTTTGATTGTGGATTTAGATGCTTTGAACTAATTTTGGTTTATTTACTTGAAGAATAATGAAACTAAATCTCTTATTATATTTTATTTATGATAGATTTTGGCTGATTATGATTGATTGACTTCATGTTATTGAGGGTCGTAACCATCGGTAGCATGGCTGTGTTATATCCTGAATTTCGGGCATGACACATTTGACCCAAACTCTACTATTTCAAGTAAGGAAAATACTTTGTGCACTGCACGTGGTGCAGCCCGTGTGCACCATGTGTAGTGATTAGTGCACGTAGGTTTATCCCTTATAGTGGAGAGGTTATCCTAGTGCATGCAGATCTAAAATCCCGATCATAAAATTTTAGATTAGATCTAAAAAATTTTATGATCTGATTAAAAAAATTTTAATCTAATTTTTATTATCATAAATATATTAGATCTGATCTAAAATAATTTATGATTAATTAAAATTAAAATAGTTTCAATTTTATGAGCATGTTTAGATTAGATCTAAAATAGTTTTTATGTTTGTTATATGTGCATATTGATTATGAATCAAACATGCAACTGATTGATAGAACCATGTTGTAAAAATTTTTTACAAATATGAAAATTATTTTTGAAATACCGAACCCCAACCCTTAGCCCCAAACTTAATTAAGAATTAAAAATTGATTGATTAGGACCTAGGATTGTAAATTGAAGATCCTAAGACACAAATCATAATGCATTGGATTAATGGGTTAGTAAAAATTAGGTCCATTAATTGGGTTAGATCTAAGGTTAGATTAAAGAATGGACTTAATTAGAGAATTGACTAAATCTAATTAATAGTTATCTTAGATTAGGTCAAATATTCTCTAGATCAATTACAATGGTTGTAGTTGATCAAGTCCATGTCTTTAATGAGAACCAAGATAGACTTAGTTCCTGACTACACGGTTGAACCCAAAATTACTAGGTTGGTCAAGTTGAAACTAATGAATCGGATGGTGTTTAAGATAAGTTTGGTAATTTAACCAATGATTTTTAATTGAGAGTTACTTGCATTGCTTCGATCTTTGATGAGTTAATGGCATATCTCTTCTACTGATCTCACTTACCTGGCCATCCTGGTGAATTAAATTTTGATTAGATCACTTGATGATTTGGACTCATCCATATCAATTAGATAAATTAGTGTGACTGATTTAGGTGGTCCTAATGCCTATTTTAATTAGATCCTTTTTTTTATCTGACTTGGTGAAGTCAGTAGGAGGATCAAAATTGGCTGGATCATTCTTTCTATCTTCTTTAAATCAAATCAATTAAATCCTCTAAAATTATTAGGTCTCTAAAAATAAAATAGTTATGATGATAACTAGATTATAGCCTCTCATTAAGTGGATGATAATAGGTCAATTAGTTTGATAATTATTGGAGGCCCAAAGGTCTGATGCTTATCGGCTAATGAAATTATTATTCATAATATGATTTCTTAGCTACATCTATCTAAATGGTGGTTAGATTGACCAACTAAAGTTGGGCTTAATCATTCATCGGATAGATGGACCAAGTATGGTCATGTTAATGGTTGGACCTAATCGAATCTTTTTAATGGAAGCCAAAGCCTACTGATTAAAGACTGGGATAAAATTAAATTATTAAAAATTATTTAGAAAAATAATTGATAATGAATCTATCCTTAAATATATATGGATTGACTAACTAAAGTTGAACTTGTGTGCAGTCTATATGGATTTTAGTATCCACTAAGGAATTAGGATAATTCCTCGAATTGGAGATAGAGGCTATCAATTCGAATAAAATAGTGAAAAAATCTTTTGATTAAAGTTTAAATCTTTAGATTTAATGAATCAATTATGAATTAGATTTTAATTTTTCTTTGTACAGACATGGCCACTTTTCTTTTGCTCCGATCATTGTTAGACAATGATAAGCTGGTGGGACCCAACTTCAGTAACTAATACTAAAAGTTGAAGATAGTCCTGGAGCATGAATGAATTTTGTATATACTAATGGATCCGACACCTGAGAAGCTAGCACACAATGCACGTGGAAAAGTCAGAGACACTAACCAGAAGTGGCTCAATGATCGAATCATGGTGTGTTGCATTATGTTGGCTACCATGAGCGACAAGTTCAGTCATAGGTTTGAGTCAGCTCAGCCAGAAGACATACTTCAAGTGTTGAACAAGTCTTTTGGTACACCCAATAATGTTGAGAGGCACAAGATCAGTTGTGCCATCTTTAACGCTAAGATGATGGATGGATCTTCTGTCACTGATCATGTATTGTACATGATCGAGCTAATGGAATGTTTGCGCAAGCTTGAATTTTTCTTGTACAAGCAACTAGGAAAAGATGTGATTTTGAACTCATTGCCCAAATTATATCTTCCATTCTTTACTCATTATAGAATGACAAAGCCTGAAGTTAACTACCATGGGTTACTGGAGTTGCTTCAGAACTTTGAGAAGGATCACCAGCTCCATAAGGAGTTGGTGAACTTAGTAGAAGGTTCATCTTCTGATTCTCAACCCTTTTAAAAAAAAAGAAGAATAAGAAAAAAAAATCAAAGAAGGTGCAAGTTTAGGCTGGGACATCTGTGCAGGATTAGACCAAGAAGATCAAGTCCGATAAGAGTCAAGCTGAATGCTTCTTTTGCAAGAAGCGAGGACATTGAAAGAGAAACTATCCTCAGTATATTGCCTCACTGAATCCCAACAAATCGAGAAAGAAGCAAGTTATTAGTGGGCAAGGTATTTATATAATAACTCCTTGCAATTTCTTTATTTGTGATAAAATTGACTGGGTATTGGATACTGATAGCTCTTACCATATTTATAATTTATTGTAGGAGTTGCAAGTTAGTAGAAGATTCGAGCAAGACGAGAGGTTCCTGAACGTTGGAGATAGAAGATCAGTTCCAGTTCTAGCATTAGGAATCTTGAAACTTGTATTTGAGTCTCATATAGTTATTCTTAGTGATTGTTATTTTTGTCCTAGTTTCTTTTTGAATGTCATTTCTGTAGGCCTTTTAGCTAAAGACAATTATGAATTTTTAATAAAAAAAGAATTTTATAATGTCATTATGAATGGTATTACTATATTCTTTGGACATTGGAACAATGGTGTGTACATATTATCACAACCTATTAATATAGCCTATTTTACTGGCAAGCATCTTATATTAGATAGTATATCTAATATCTACTTATGGCACTGTAGGTTAGGTCACATCAATAAGAATAGGATAAATAAGTTTACTCAAGAGAAAATTCTCACAATCACTTCCAACCTATGAATCTTGTCTTCTTAGAAAAATGATCAAGTCACTTTTTATTGAAAAAAGATGAGAGAGCCACTAAGCTCTTAAGTCTAGTACATACTATTGTATGTGGACCAATGAGCATAAGTACCAGAGATGGATATCTCTACTTCATTACTTTTATAGATGATTTATCCAGGTATCACTAACCATTGTCGTAGTCCAAAAAATCGTTGCCATAAGCTATGGCAGCGGTTCTTTAATCGCTGCTACTATAGCCATCACCGTAGCTCTATGGCAGCGATTGTTGCATGGTTGTTTAAACCGCTGCCTTAGATATTCTATTGCAATGATTTATAAACCGCTGTAATAGATCGACCGACAACAGTGGTTATGTAACCACTGCCATAGGTCTAATGCAATGGTTGGTACCATTTGCATCAAAAATCTATGGCAACGGTTGGCATAAATATGGCAGCGATTATAAAACCGCTGCTGTAGATCTTAAATAATTAAAAAAATTAAAATTTTTATTTTTTTATATATTTTATTTGATAAATACCAATATATAACATAAAAAATATAATAAACATAAAAATTATTCTGAAATACTAAAATTTTATTATCGAATAAAATTTATTATAATATTTTTTAAAAAAAATAAAAAAAATCAAAAGTTTCCTAAATCTACATTATCGTCGTCGTCACCGGGAGCTAGAGCTAGAGCTGGAGCTGGTGCTGGAGCCAGAGTCAGAGCTGAAGCTAGAGCTGGAGCTGGAATGTGGGCCAATATATCCTCAAAGCCCGTGACTCTAAAATATGCGCTGAGTATCGACATCGTATCTCTCACGATGATCTCTAGATGAGATGCGCGCTCCTCAGCCCGATCTGCCTGCATCGCAGCATGATTTGCCCATGCCAACACCTCCTCAAGCTCCTTTCGACTGATGACATCGAAAGTCTGTGAGGAAACGCTCGCCTCAGACCAGTAGCTCATCAACGTGTATTCGAACCTACATCGGATCCTCCCAAAGTGCTCAAGCCCCAAGACCTGAGATAGATTGTTATGGGGCTCAGAGGTATTTGAGCCCTCGCTCGCGAGTGCATCTAACTGATCCTATAATTATAAATTAAAATAAAATTTTATAAGAAATGATATAATACTAATCATATATACTAATATATTTAATACTTATAGAAATACGTTCGATCGCGGCATTCATCGGCCTGCCCATCTTGTTCATGCAGCTAGATCGAAAGATCTCGCTATGGCTGGACATCACTCCATCTCTCATCAGCTATAACAAAAAATAAATTTATCAGAAAGATGATAAAAAAATATGAATTTAATTTATCTAGTAAGATTTAGAATTAATTATCTCTTTATGCACACGATTGGCCATAGACTCGCGGCCTAGAGTGTGCGTATACTCCTGGGCTGCACGGTTCTTCCAGTTCTGATGGAAGGTAGCCTAACAAATATTCAAATAAATAATAAATATTTAAAAAATATTTAAATAAAACTTTAAGCATATTAAAAAATTTAAAACTTAAAAATTTTACCTCGAACTCCTGGCTCCTCTAGTGTCTAACCATCCTCTCCCACTGACTCAAAGAACAGTCCTGTATCTAAGGAACAAGCTCCTTTGGAGTGTCTCATCGATGCTTGAGCCATCCTCTATGGAGCTTGACCTTGTAACTCCGGTACAACTCTACAATCTTCCTCAATCGGGCATCCAAGTTCTCTCGTGATTAGAGAAGTCATACCTCCTCTGCACAAAGTTATCAAAAATCAGTTACAAAATTATTCTAATCAAACATATATAGTGTAAATATATAAAATACATAAATATAACTAAGATGTGCATACTTACCCATATCTCCTCCTATATCCGATTTTTTATGGCAACATCCATCAAACGCCAGTCTCTAGGCTCTACGAGAATGATGTCCGATCGCCTCACAAGCACTCTAAAAAAGAAATGCATCTCTCATACGGTCTTTCCTATCGATGTCCCCTCCGCATTGTAATAGACCATCATTTGATGCTGGCGGTTCCACATGTGTGCCATACGCGTGGGACCATGAAATATCTGGTTGGATGATGCACCTGCAATGCAAATACGTTATGCAAATATATAAGTATATAAATACTATATAAAAAATAAAGTTATGTTAATATAATAAAAATGTACACTTAGATGTCTGCGTAGTAGCATGTATCTTAAATATGGATGATGGTAGAGGCTCAGCTGTCGGTAGAGTAGATGCCACCAGTGGAGTAGATGTCGATGGTGGAAGTCCCTGAGTAGTCGATGTCGAGGTGGATGGAGTATGCTCTGACTGCTCCTTGGATGTTGAACTGTGCGTAACCCGCCGAGGGGTAGGGGTGAAAGTTAAATAACATTTCGGTGCCATCATAACCTGCAACGTTAATGAACATTAATCAATATAACATGTTGAATAATAATATTAGTATAGCATTAATAAATAGTCTCTAATATTTATACCAGATGAGGGTTCTCTTAGTGGTCGGTATGGCACGGCACGACATGGCCTATCAGCACGGCCTACCGGCATGACCTATCGGTACGGCACGCATTTTTTTTAAGCTTCCAAAGATCAGAAGAAAGAGAGCTCTTTCACCAAAATAAAAAAGATATAAAAAAAATTAAATAAAAATTAATAATTAGATTCTAATAATTTATACCAGAATATTGAAGTCATTATCTAGTGGCATCTACAATATGGACATCACCATCGCTCCTAACAAATATGTTTGGAACCTTGATAGTACCAGATAAGTTTTATCCTAGAGGAGCGCTTTGCATGTATGGTCTAACATCGTCATCAACTTTGGTATTATCAAAAATATACCTAGGCACCATCCTCACAATAACATCCCATTGAGGCTCCAAGGGCGGAGATGGCGTTGCATGTTAACAAGAGTAAACCACACTCATCAGTCTTCATCCTAGACTGTGATAAGGTGTCAAACCAATCGTACTTCATCAACGCGATCCTTCCTTTAGAATAATAGCCCAAGATGACTATCTTCTCCACCATGCCATAATAGTTCAAATCCTCTGTACGAAGCCATGAATCCCTCGAGCTAGCATAACACCCAGTGGTGGTGCTTAACATGATGCCACTATTTTATGTTGCCATATTTACGGACCTACTATAAATATTAAACCTATAGCCGTTAATGATGAGCTGTTTATACTCATGCATGGTACGATTAGGGCCTATTGAAAGAGCATGCACTTCAGGGCTCACATCACTGAGCGGCAATGTCCACATCTAATTAAGGAGATGACACCTAATTAGTAAACATGTTCCAATAAGTTATACGAGACAAGAATATATAATCGCTTACATGATTTTTGAACCATTCAGAAAATTCGTTGCTATGCATTTTCTCTTTCTCCCGCATACTTAGAGCATCATATTTTACTCTTATGATCTTCTTGTGTTTGCTGCATGTACAACAAATAAATTTAAATATAATTATTTTTTTTTTAATTATTATGAAATAAATAATGCTGAGTGACTCACCTTATGTACGACTCAATGACATCATAGTTGAAGAGTACGTAGTGGTGTGCCTTATCCCTTTCCTTAATGCTCAAATTAGTGAGACGGTATGAAGTAAAAAGTCCACCTGGCTATGGAATGAACTCAAATGCAGGCTCAATTGGCTCATACTGATCATCCTAATTCCTCATTGGCCGATTATTATGTATCTCGAGCTTGTTTAAGTACATGGTATAAAAATTCATACACTCTCGATCCAAATAACCTTTTGCTATAGATCCCTCCGAGCGATTCATATTTCTTATATAAGATTTTAGAGTTTGAATATTTATCTCAGTAGGATACATTCATCGATAGAACATTGGGCCTCTAAGTGCAACTTCCCCCGCAAGATGCACGATGAGATGCATCATAATCATAAAAAAATGATGGTAAAAATATCTTCTCTAGATCATATAATATAGTCACCGCCCTTGCCTTCATTTTCTTCATATCTTTCTTAAGCAACCTCTTTGCACAAATACCTCTGTAAAAGTTGCAAAGACGAATAACCACCATTCTAATATTTTTTGGCAATACGCGGTGAATAGCTATTGAGATCAATTCCTGCATCAGTACATGATAATCATGAGTTTTCAATCTCCCAAGTTTGACATTCTTACTATTTACACGCTTTGATATGTTGCTTGAGTATCCATCTGGGATCTTTATGTTCTCCAACACACAAAGAAATGTGGACCGTTCGAAGAGATTAATAACATAGCATGCATGAGAAAGCCTCTACTATTCTCCCTCTATCAGCTCTGGATGGAGTGATCTTCTAATACTCCATTCTTTCAAGTCAAGTTGGAAATTCAAGTCATCCTTAGTCTTATCTTTGATATTCAAGATTGTTGTCAAAAGAAGCTTGCACACATTCTTTTCAATATGCATTACATCTAAGCAGTGGCACAATAAGTTTGTCTCCCAATATGGCAAGTCAAAGAAGATGCTCCTTTTCTTCCAATTAAAGTATGTGTCATCTTCCTTTGATCGACGCTTTCTTTTTTTACCATCAATCGGATCACCTTTTCCAAATTCAACACTAAGACCATCCAACTCTCTAAGTACTTTACTCCTAAACATCCGATCAGGTGCCTCACCTTCTTCAATAGTGCCATCGAAGGAGCGTGCATCCCTTCTATATAGATGGTTTCAATGGAGGAAACGTTAATGCCCCATATAGCTAAAGCTCCTTCGATGTGTCAATCTTCTAGATCGGATATTTCATCCACAGATCGGGCATGCTAGCTCACCTTTGATGCTCCAACCCGATATTAGGGCATAGGCTGGAAAGTCATTTATTGTCCATAAAAGCACTGCACGCATGAAAAATGACTCATTTAGCAAAGCATCAAAAGTTGGAACATCTTGAATGCTTCATAACTATTTCAGCTCAATAATAAGAGGCTGCAAATAAACATCAATGTCATTACCTACCTCCATCGATTCAGGGATGAGCACTATCATGAAAGCAAAGGATTTTTTCATACACATCCACGGTGGAAAGTTGTAAGCATCAATAAATACTGGCCATACACTATGGACAGTATTCATATGCTTGAATGGGTTGAAACAGTTGCACGACAAGCCCAACCTCACATTACGTATCTCTTGTGCGAAGTTGGAATGTAATTCATTAAACTTCTGCCATGCCTCTTCATCGGCTGGATGCCTCAATGCATCATTTTTTGTTCAGTCCTCTTCATGCCATCTAATGTCCTTCGATGTCTTTGTCGATATAAACAACTTTTATAATCTCAAAATCAAAGAAAAGTGCCACATCAACTTTTAAGGTACACGAGTCGATGTACCATCTTTATTCTATTTCTATCTTGATACATCGCACCTCGTGTACTCGTTGCGATTAACATCCTCCTCCCAATAGAGCATGCGATCATTGGGACATGCATGTATCTTGGTATAAGTAAAGCCCAGCTGTTCAATAATCTTCGATGCCTCATAATTATTCTTCAAAATTCATGCATCATCTAGAAGAATGTCTTCCAAAAGTTTTAGTATGCAGTTCACTCCATTATTACTGAACCCATCGGAGCATTTCGCATGATACAACCAAATTAAGAACTTAAGCTTCGCCATCTTTTCACATCTGAGATATAACAAAATATTAGCATCCTCCATCAACTTGCGGATCTTCTCTATATCCTCATTGTTTGTCATTCGACCAATCACAGAATCAGACATGGATGTAGATGTACCATCATTATGGCCAACAAATGAAAAAATATCATGAATCATTTATGCCACTCCCCCTTTAGGTTGATCACCTTCTTGCGGCCTACCCTCACCATGTTAGTCCCAACAAATTTCATAATCGGCTTTAAAGCCATAAATAGTGAGATGATCATTGACATCTTGACGAGGTAGCCACGGTCCACTCATATACTTTTTATAAGGATATTGGATTAGTCCATGATCTCCAAATTTCTCTATAGCATAATCAAAAAATTTTTGAAGTCCAGCCTCATATTCTGGTGAGAGCCTACTAAACTTCATCCATCTCTTATCCATTTTAAAAATGATGATACTGCAAGTAAATCATGTGTGAAACTCAGATTAAATATCATTTTTAGATATACAATAAATACACCCTATCACCAACTAATAGGTAAAGATAGGTCCTATCCCAATAAAGCAATAAGATATAAATATCCAAAAAATATTATGCAATAAATTTTACAACATGAATTATATTCATAAATAATTAAGGATGAGCAATAGTCGTAGATCCGATCTCTTGCGCGAATCTTTGTGTTAATCCAGAAATCTGAAAGAAGAATAAAGTAGATGATGGTGGCACCTTAGGACTTAAAGTTGGAATCTTAGAGAGACATATCAAATTCTATTCGCTCAGAAGTCGGTAAGATCGGACCCCATCCCTTCTAGTGATGCTGGCGAGGCCAGACCCCCTCCCTTCCTCTCTCGCTCTCTCGATCTCCCACTCTCCCTCTCTCGATCTCCCTCATCGATGAGGCTGGACCCCCTCCCTCCCTCTCTCTCTCTCTTGATCTCCCACTCTCTCTCTCGATCTCCCTCGTCGGTAAGGTCGGACCCCCTCCCTTTCAATGATGGCGGTGAGGTCGGATCCCTCCCTTCTTCTCTTCCTCTCTCGATCTCCCTCATCGACGATGGCGGCGAGGTCGGACCCCCTCCCTCCCTTCCACTCTCGATCTTCCTTACCGACGGCCGACGAGCGACCGGCCCTCCCTCTCTCAATCTATCGGTCTCTCTCTTAGTCTCTCCATTTCTTAGTTTTGGATCCCAAAATCGGATTCGATCTTTCGGAATCCATTAGGGTCCGAATCTGGTACTTCAAGTACAGACCCATCAGATATTTGGATTTGGATTCAGTATCAGTAATTAAAATTGGATCCAAATCTAAATATCCAAATTTTGATTTGAGTCTAATCCATTGACAGATCTAGTCCACAGTCGCTGACATGGCACAGCCCAAGGCTACAGCTACGGTACGGTCCAAAACCTATGGCATGCTGATAATTATAATATTTATAATAAATATTTATAATATTTATTATAAATATTTTATAAATTATTATAAATATACATGATTAATAAATAATACTATAAAATTAAAAAAAATTATACCCATGACTATAGAGAGCAAGTGGCACTGAAAGCTTCGAGGGTCGTCGACGACGACGCTAGAGGAGGACGACGGCACCAAAGATAACCTACGAAACAAAAGTAAGATAGTGAGATAGAGAAAGAGAGAGAAAGAGGAAAGAGAGAGAGAGTAGGGCGGTCGGGGGATGGGGTCAGGGGGAGGGGGCATAGTGATCAGGAGGCCCGGGAGGCACAGTGATGGGAGGATCGATGATCGAGAGAAAAAAATGCGGGGGGGGGGTCGGGTGGGGGTGGCGGAGAGGGTCGGCCAGGGATGGGGCGTTGGGGGGTGGCGGGGAGGGGTGGCTAGGGATGGGGGAAGGAGGGGTGTCGGGGTATGCAGGGTGGTGGGGAGGGGTAGCCAGGGATGGGGGAGGAGGGATGGCGAGGGGGGGGGGTCGGGTGGGGGTAGTGGGAGGAGCGGTCGGGATGGGGGAAGGAGGGGCGGTCGGAGGGAGGGTGGCGGGTGGCGGAAGGGCGACCGGGGATGGAGGGATCGAAGGGGGAGGGGGAAGGAGGAATGGCGTCGGTCGAGGGGGGAAGGAGGGGCGGCATCGGTCGGAGGGAAAGAAGCCTCACCGACAATGGAGAGGAGTGGGAGAGATAGAGAGAGAGATCGAGTGCGCATGAAAGAAAAGTAGAAAAATTTAGAGATTTTTAATCGAACCTACGGTAGCGGTTATCGAACCCCTGCCATAGATCTATGGCAGTGATTATCCAAAATCACTGCCATAGATCTACGATAATGGTTCTATAACCACTGCTGTAGATCTATAGCAGCGGTTTTTGATAATCGCTGCCGTAGATTGAAAATAATTTTTTTTTAAAAAAATATTATATAATTTTAAAATTTAATGCCTATCTTCATCATTCATTATCTAAATAACTATCATTAGAGTGTCGTCACAAAAAATTGCCTCGATCCGATGGCCCTAGCTTCGTCGATTAGAAAAATTTGATTTCGACGATTATAAATGATGATGCGATGATCTAATAGATGATGATCTTTGATAGATTTAAAAATCTGCAATGATGATCTCGATGATATTTGTAGCATACTCTCAAAGTTTTACTTTAATCGAATATTATTATCTTGATCAATTTAGTATATGTTAGTTTCGACCGTTAAATGATAAATGAGTGATCAAAGGACCAAACGGTATCCGATTATGAGATAATTTTTTAGTTAAATAATTTTTATTATAATTTTAAATATTTTATATAGTGATGATAATAAAATTTAAATTATTTTTGTATAAATTATTCATGTTAATTAAGCAGATATTGCAAAAGTACGAGCATAACAACCAATGAAGTTTTAGAATGGTTATCAGAAGACGTATAGTTTTATATCATTCTTCATCTCACGAGTTGAATTTTATAATTACCACCATAAAAAAAAATTAAAATAGTAGCCAAGATCATTTACAAAAAAAATTATCTTATAATCGGACACCGTTTGGTCCTTTGATCATTCGTTTATCATTTAATGGTTGAAACTAATCTATACTAAATTGACCAAGATACCGATATCCAATTAAAGTAAAACTTTGATAGTATGCTACAAACATTATCGAGATCATCGTTGTAGATTTTTGAATCCATCAGAGATTTTCATCTATCAGATCATCGCATCGTCGTTTATGATCGTCGAAATCGAATTTTTCTGATCGACGAAGCTAGGACATCGGATCGAGGTGATCTTTTGCGATGATACTCTAATGATAATTATTTAGATAATGAATAATGAAGATGAGCATTAAATTTTAAAATTATATCATATTTAAAAAAAATATGGCAGTGGTTATAATTAACCACTATCATAAATAAGCTTATAGTAATCATTCATACTAACCACTGCCATAAGTCCGACCTATGGTAGCGATTACAATGAACTGCTACTATAGGTCGACCTATGGCAGCGGTTTCTTATAACCGCTGCTATAGATCCGATCTATGGCATCGATTTCTTGTAACCACTATTATAGATCGACCTATGGCAGCAGTTATAATGAATCGCTGCTATAGGTCGACCTATGGCAGCGGTTTCTTATAGCTGCTGCTATAGATCGACCTATGGCAGCGGTTTTTTATAACCGCTGCTATAAATCCGATCTATGGCATCGATTTTTTGTAACCACTGCTATAGGTCCGATCTATGATAGCGGTTAATAAAAATCGCTGTTGTAGGATCTATGGCAACGGTTTTAAAACTGCTGCTATAGTATGCGCTGCCATAGATCCTTTTTATAGTAGTGTATGGATATATCTATCTGATGAAACATAAGTCAGAGCCATTTAAAATATTCAAATGATTTCGAAGTGAGGTAGAAAAATAAACTGGAAAGAATATTAAGACTCTTCAATCTGATCGAGGAGGAAAATATCTTTTTGATGAATTTCTCACATATCTAGGAGAGAATGGGATTCTCTTCCAATGGACTCCTTCAGAAATATCATAGCATAATGATGTGTCTGAGAGGAGGAATCGAATTCTATTAGACATGGTCCGATCCTTGATGGATTTTGCCAGCTTGTTGATATCCTTCTGGGGATATGCATTCGAATCGACTTGCTATCTGTTAAATAGGGTTCCAAGTAAGTCTGTAATTAAGACTTCATATGAGATATGGACATGACGTAAACTAGCACTTTGGTACCTTAGGATCTGGAGGTACTCAACCTATGTGAAATGGTTAATCACAGATAAACTTAGACCTAGGTCTAAAAAATGCACATTTATAGGATACCCCAAGAAATCAAAAGGGTATATTTTTTACCATGCTGATGAACAAAAGATGTTCGTCAACCTTATGCAGTCTTTTTGAAAAAAAGAGTTTCTTGGTGAAGGAACTATTATCTCTAAAATTGAACTTGATGAAGTTCAACAGATAGAAAAGCCGATACCTATAGTCGAATCTGAATCAGATTTAATTAGATTAGATCCATAGCCCAGTGTCTCTGCACCATTAAGGCGATTCGGTATAGTACCACATCAACCGAATAGATACTATGATTTCTTGATTCGGAATGGTGATCCTATCAAACTCGATAAAAATGATAAGGATCCAATCACCTACATGGATGCAATGCAGAGACTTGATTTTGAGAAATGGCTTGAGATCATGAAATCTGAGATGGAATTCATGAAGGTTAACGATGTGTAGACATTGGTTGATCTATCCAAAGGGGTTAAACCCATTGGGTGTAAATGAATCTTCAAAAAGAAGAGGGATGCAGACGAAAAGATGGAGACCTATAAAGCTCATCGGTTGCCAAGAAATATCGTCAATATTATGGTATTGACTATGATGAGACATTTTCTTCTATGGCAATGCTCAAATTCATTCAGATAATGCTTGCTATAACTACCCATCTGAACTATAAGATCTGGCAGATGGATGTGAAGATAGCTTTTCTGAATAGAGAGCTGATCGAAGAGGTGTATATGATACAATCCGAAGGATTCATATCTACAGATGAATCCAAGATGTGCAAGTTTTAGATATTCATTTATGGATTGAAGCAAGCATCTCAGAGTTGGAACATGTATTTTGATAAGATGATCAAAATGTATGGCTTCGTTAAGAATGGAGAAAAGCCATGCATCTACAAATGGGCAAATAGTCTGGCAGTAGTATTCCTTATTTTGTACGTTGATGATATTTTCTTAATCGAAAATGACATTTCCGCACTGTAAGAAATAAAAGTTCGGTGGTCATTTCAGTTCTTCATGAAGAACTTGGGTTAAAGCATCCTACATCCTAGGGATGAAGATCTATAGGGATAGATCTAAGAGGATGCCTGGATTATCCTAGTCCACGTACATAGAAACTGTGTTGAAAAGATTCAGTATGGAGAATTCCAAAAAGGGCTATCTTTCGATAGGCCATGAAATTTCTTTCTCTAAGAGGGATTATTCGACAACTCCTGAAGAGAGAGAGCGTATGAGTAGAGTTCCATATGCTTTGATAGTGGAATCTATCATGTACGCCATGATATATAGAAAATCAGATGTGGCATACTCACTAGAAGTAATGAGTAGATACCAATCTGATCTAAGAGAGAACTACTGAAAAGTGGTAAAAATCATTCTTAAGTATTTAAGAAATACTAAGGACCAATGATTGATTTATAATGAGTTAGATTTGAAACTTGTGGGATTACTAACTCTAACTTTCAATCTGACTATAATGATAGCAGAAATATATTAGGTTATATTTTTATCCTAAATAATGAAGCCATTTACTAGAAGAGTTCCAAGCAGCATACTATAGTAGACTCTGTTTGTCAAGTAGAGTACATCACAGCATTAGATGCTACAAAAAAAGTTGTATGGCCGAGAAAGTTCATCATCGAGTTTAAATTAGCATTCTTTCTTGATAGTCTGGTCCTACTCTACTACAATAGCACTGGTGCCATTGCTCAGATGAAGGAACCAAAGATACACCAGTGGATGAAGCACATACTGCGCTGCTACCATCTGGTCCAGAAGATCATTGATAGAGATGACGTTGACCTTCAAAAGATTGATGGAAAGGATAACTTGGTCGACTCCTTCACTAAAACCCTAGCGATAAAGGAGTTTGACGAATACAAGTTGAAGATGGATATTAAATACCATGTCGAGTGGTTTTAGGATAAGTGGAAGTTGTTGGAAAATGTGTCTCAAAGCCAATTATTAGTTTATTGATGGTTGAACTATCTTATAATTATCATTAATTTATTAATATATAAAATATTTATTTTAGTATTTTCATCATAAGGTATACATCTTCTAATGAACTCCATTATTCTGATGAAGTTCTTAGGACTATTTAGTTTCAATAAAGAGAGAATTTATCGATTAGTCCTTAAAACTATTCACGATCAAATGATACGTTGTTAATTAGGATGATAGTATTTATTGAGCATAGGTCATTGTATGCCATATAGGTTGGTTATTCTCTTAACCAAGGAGTGCGGAGATACTGGTATGACATACAAGTAAGATGTATGGCTACATCATTATTGAACGTGATCAACTCTAGAGTGTTCTATTATCGAAAATTACTTTAATGGGATATAAGTATAAATATTCTTTAAACCTAAGATTACCATAGTGGCTTGTAAACAACTCACTGTGCTTTGATACTAGACTAACTAAATTTTTAATTCAATGATGAAAGATTTTTGGGCACAGTCAAGTACTTGCGAAGTCGATGAGTGATCAAGATGGGATTGACCACTCTAAGAGTTAGAGAAGAATGCATCATTGGATTTCAATATAGCAAAAATCTTGATCAGGATAATCCATGAGATAGATTTGATATTTTAAAATACAATGTGGATGATCTATCGAGGTTGATAGTTAAATTCTGAGGTGTCCTACAAGCATTTTGGTCAAGAAGATGAATTATACGGAAACTATATCCATATGGGTTCTAAGGATGTTGTTTTATATATTTGACCTATCCGGTCATCGGATATCATTACTAGATGATTACTTTGATTAGTACAAAAATTTATTTCTATGCTATCAACTTAGATTTGGACCTATGAGGTCACACACATAAGAGTTCTCGATCTGATCGGATGGTTGATCGACGATTAAGAATCATTCTAGGATTAAACATTCAATATGATTAATGTTTGACCTAGTGCAAGTATTGCAGGAGGATCGATTAGCAATTCGATTACTAATTGACTTAATTTGATTAAATTAGAGAACTGAGATTAAGTCTAATTAAATATAATTTAACTAGATTTGGTTTGGGCTTGATTGGATTAAGTTCAATTGGTTTATTGGATGAGCAAATTGCAAGAAAGAATTAGTTCTAGTTCTATTAGGACTTGTATCAACCCAATTTTTAATTTGATTAAAAAATTAAATCTAAATTAAATTTAAATTAATCTAATTTTATTAGGTTATTAGTTGGACTAAGATCTAATCTAATTAGATTAATTAAATTCTAATTAAATTTGGTCCAAGGATCAAGTTGGACCAAGTCAGACTATGAGTCCTAGTGAGACTAGGACTCTTATCTCCATGCGCTACCTTAGCCCCAATGCCCCTCACGCCATTTTTTTGGATTTTTTCATGAAAATATTTCTCTCTAGATGTTCACATGTTCCCCCTTGCTCTCTTTATCTCAAATATGGTATTTAGATATTGTGATCAAGTCAAAAGAAGAGTTTGAGTTGATTTAAACTCTATGAGATAGAGTTTTAAGAAACCAAAACTCCTTCCCATTTTGTGTCGCCCATATCTCTATTTTTTCTTTCATATTTTTATAACTTTTAAGAGAGGTTTTGTATGACATTCCCTGGTGGTCCATACAAAAAATAAAGGAGAGGACGCCTAAGAGTTGGGTGCCCCAAGTCTAGCCCTATTTAGATAACCCTTGACTAGGTATTTGACCTAGTCAAAAATTTTTCTATATCTCCATAAATAAAATGAATTTTGACCTAATTTTTTTTGAGGATTACACATCTAAGAGAGGTCATTTAGGGCATGAAAAATTTGAGAGAGAAGCCTAGGCCATGGGATTTTGTAAAGGTACCAATCAAGGTGCTTTGGTGAGAGAATAAAGAAGAAGAAGATGATCTTTTTCTAGGATTTTTCTTCTACTCCTATTCCTCCGTCTTTGTGAGTGTTTGAGAGGTATCTCAGTATCACGAATCATCTTCCTCAACTTCTGAAAGTTAGAGAGTCCAAACTTGAAGGAAGAAAGATCCGGATCGACTATCAGAGATGGATTAATATAGTACTAGCATACTGTACTGATTTACGGGCACTGAACTTCACATCTATGATTAAGGGCTCCTGTGGACAACTCGTATAGCTCATACCATTTTTATTTTTTTTTCTTTTATAGAGAATTAAGGTTAGGACCGATAAATAATTCAGGCTTGGATTTCTGCATAGCAAGTTTGAAAATTTTGTAGTTGAACTTAGTTTATTGGATGATTATGAACTTGTAGTTGTCTATTTATGATTTTGAGATATGGATTTGATTTTGATTGTGGATTTAGATGCTTTGAACCAATTTTGGTTATTTACTTGAAGAATAATGGAACTGAATCTCTTATTATATTTTATTTATGATAGATTTTGGCTGATTATAATTGATTGGCTTCGTGTTATCGAGAGCCGTAACCCTCGGTAGCATGGCTATGTTATGTCTTGGATTTAGGGCATGACATATTTAACCCAAACTCTACTCTTCCAAGTAAAGAAAACACTTTGTGCACCGCACATGGTGCAGCCCGTGTGCATCATGTGCAGTGATTGGTGCATGCATGGGGTCGTAAGAAATTTTTTTTTTCAGATGTTGCTCTCTAGCCTCGTATGCCTATCAATCACCACGTGTGGTGCTGCTCGTTCTGCACTGCATTCGGTACAATAAGAATTTCCCTTTCAAGGAATCAGACCATATTTACGGGCCAAATTTCAGGCTTGGGTCAGGTCTGTTGGTTCCACCAAACCCACTTGAACATTGGAGTTGGCCCTAGTTTTGGTTGACTTTGCAGCCTTTCAACCAGTTGATAGGCCAGCAATCATTTGGTCTTGTAAAGGATTGAGGTACGCAAAGGGCTCAGTATGGGCGGTTGTTGATGGCACCCAAAAACAAGGTGCAGGAATGGCCAAAATTTTGGAACCACAAAGAACCAATGAGTCAACCATATGGCTCCTGTCTTCTGTCTACTGTGCCTACCCAACTAGACAAGTACTGAAATGAGGTCTTGCGGGCTTATGGACTCCTAATTGACCTTCTCTAACTCAACTTAGCTTGGGATCCTTGCCCTTTTGTATTCTTTATAAAAGAAAGGAAAATTCTTTGTACACCACGTGTGGCACAGAAAAACTACATTGCCCTATCTAATTGGACCACATAGTCATCGCTATTCAATGCATATTTAATGCCTGTAGTCCCATTTTTTTGTTTGAAATTTTAAATGATAAAAATACCTCTCATCTTCTAAAAAAATTATAATATTTTATACCAATATTATGATATCCTACTGTAAAATTATGACTTCCTGCATAGGATGTCATAATTTTCTTCTAGAAGTCATAAAAAAATAAGGACATTTTCGTCATTAAAAATTTTTTTCACACATTTAATGCTTGTAGTTCTATTTTTTTATTTAAAATTTTGAATGATGAAAATATCACTCCATTTTTAAAAAAATTATGATATCTTATGCCATATCATGACATCGTGTGGTCAAATAATGATTTCTTGCACAAGATGTCATAATTTAGCCACAAGATGTCATAAAGAAGGGAGAAACATTTTTGTCATTTAAAAATTTTATAAATTTTTTAATAATGAAAATGTTCTTCCTTTTTATGACTTCTGAAAGAAAATTAAAGCATCATGTGTAGGAAGTCATAATTTTACCATATGATGTCATAATATGAATACAAGATGTCATAATTTTTTAGAAAAAAGAGAAATATTTTATCATTTAAAGTTTCAAAAAAATGAAACCATGGATATTAAATGTGCATCGGAAAGCGAAGCCTACATGGCCTAATTAGATGGAACAGTATAATTTTTCTATATCGCATGCGGTGTACAAAGCTTAGTGCATTCCACTAAATATGTTAGGCATGCACTAATGTTTGAAACCTTCATGGTTTTCTCATCTTGATACTTATTATGGTGTAGGAGAAAGGGCATCATTAGTTTCATATTTATTGTGAGTCAAAAGAAACTCTGGTCTATATAGGGAGAAATCATCCATCCTATGTGAGGTATCTTTTGAAGGACAAAATTGTGAAATCCAAAGGCCAGAGCAGATAATACATCATATGTCGAACCATGAGACCTTAGCTACAACAGTGACGTGCTAGGAAAGAGACCATTTCTATGATTGTGCCCCTCTCATCTATACATAAATTCTTCTTTTACTGGAGGGATGGAAGGCATCCTCCATCTTGTGAGTCAAGGAGGACTCTAACTTATTAAGAAAGAGATCATCCATCCAACATGAGGCATCTTTTGAAAGACAAAATTGTGAGACCATATAGACTAAAGTGGACAATATCTTATATACCGAGCCATAATAGTACTATAATGGTTGCATAAAGCCCCTCTCTACAGTTGCTCTTTATTTCTACTAGGTGCGCAGGGAATGTTTTGAGTTGAAGCCAGACTCTACAAGATAAAATCATTGTGAAGGCAAAGCAAAAGTAATTAAAATCTTTATATTAATATATTATACCTATCATTGGGGTTACAAGAAAGTTAGATTGGATTGGTGATGAGCACAACACAAATCTAATCTTGAATCAGGTATAATATTAATTTTATCAATCCATCAGATTTTTTTGGATCAAAGCGAGTCGACAATAATACTAACATAAACCATAATAAACATATATAAAAATTAATTATCTAATTATATTATAATATCTATAATAAAAGAATAGTATGCAACATGTGGACATTATCCACAATATATTATATATAAGATCTGATAGATAGCAATATATGATAATAATCAACAACATATATTATTGAATAAGTACAAGGGAAACTGAAGCATTTATTATATTCAAGTAGGAAACTGAAGCATTTATTATACTAGTTTGTGATCAATTCAATTTAATTCGGGTACAGTTGAAAATTTAGTGGCCCAAACCCAAACTATATTTGAGATGTGTGATGTTTTTAGTCCAGGTCTAATCCAGATAACTCTAGTTTAGGCTAGATTGGATTAGTTTTGATTAGTTACAGAATGGAAGCAGGTCAATGCGATCATTTATAGCTTTCCCTACAATCTTATAAGGCTCATGCTTTTTCTTTTTGCTTTTCTTTTAATAGGAAGAGGCTGAGAGCGAGACAGTGCGTGCTTGTGAGAGAGAGAGAGAGAGAGAGAGCCTGTGTATGAACTAATCTCTCAATGACAAGAGACACACAATTATATCTTATGATAAATATGAATTAAACATGTGATTATATCTAATCATAAATATAAAAGTAAACTAGTAAGTCTGTAGAATCTAATTGGTAAAAAAAAATTCCTTACTCTAATTTCTTGGTTGATCAAGATGGGTCAAGTCCAGGTCAGGTCTAAATAATGTCCAAGCTGCATGGATGTCCATGGGTCTCTTACTAATGGAGCCATATCTAACATCATTTAGGTAGTAATTCTTTTTCCCCTTTTATTCCCAATTACTAATTAGATATACCAAGCGAACTGGAAGTCAAATTTGTTACCAGATCTTCAGAACAAAGACCCTAAGATTACTATGCTGCTGATAAGCTGATTGCTTTTCAGGAAGAAAACGCTACGCTTTAAAACAAGAGAAAAGGCTATCTAAACCGCATCTAGACCCCTGCAATGCCTTCATAGCTCATATAAAGCAAGATATTCTACAAACTTCTGATGTAATGATTGTGCCTTACCAGAATTCACGTTCACAAGTCTTATGTTTAGGTCTATCGTACGTGTCTTTGTTTTGATATTATTACAATAGGTCGGTGTTGTGTCGAAGAATCTCATAAATTTGAAATAAATAGAATGCAATCAAAGAGTTCCTAAAGCTACTTTTGCATTAAAGCATAGTAATATGGCTATTGATATTCATAAGATACTTTTTAAACCCAGTACCTCGATCGGGTATGCGATGGCCACACAATTTTTAGAACAAGTTCTAATGAATATGCAAGATCTATAAAATTTCATTACATCCTCAAGATCCTATGAGTGCTATTCATCTCAATTCATAGCAAATCTTCTACATCTATAATTAAGAATGATTTGATTTCATAATGATTGACAAAATCTATATAATCATAAATTTAATTTATTTAATTATCTAATCAAGTATTAATGATGCTCTATCTATTCATCTATTCATTCTCTAACCTAAATCATAGCCCTTTATGAGTATCCTGTAACTTTGTGGAAAAAAAAAAGAAATGGAGGGATAAGTTTTATAGTTTAGTAAGAATTCTCACACACTAACATCAATATAATAATAATAGACAAAAAAATTATAATAATAATTACTCATATCAATCACAAGCCAAAAGGTACTATGATTTATAAAAAATATACATAGCAAATATATTTTTTTATGTAATAAGCCATATCATACAATTATTTTAAATTCATATACATCGGATTCAATCATATCAAGGTGCTCGGCTCTAGACTATCACGATCATATTTTGAGTTCTTGATAAGGTAATAAAAATGGTTAGTCTTGCGGACTACCACAACTATCCGTGCAAAAGAGAATCAAGTGGCTAGTCCTATGGACTACTACAACCACGTTTCAAGCCCGTGATAGGTACCAAAAAAATAGTTAGCTTAAAGGACTATAAGTGCTTAACTCTGAACTATCACAACCATGTTTCAAGTCCGTGATGGGATACTTATAAAGTGGCAAGTTCAAAGAATCATAAGTGCTCGACTTTGAATTACTACGATCATGTTTTAAGCTCATGGTAAGGTACCAATAAAGTAGCTAACCCAAAAGACTATGAATGTTCGATTCTGAATTATATACCATGATCACGTTTCAGGTCCGTGATGAGACACTAATAAAATAGTTAGTCTAGAGCACTATAACCCCACATTCAGCCATATAATTTAATTATCAGTTTATTAGGTATTGAAATTCAAAATCACATCTTTTTTGTAAAATAATTTTACTGCATATAATTATCAATGTCCATCTAAGTCAGGATTAGTAGTATATATATCATTGATAATTTCACATAAAGTCACACGTATGCTTAACAAATAAGTATATAACATATAATTATTAAAAATTTATAAATAAAAGTCATTGATGAACAAAATAATTTTTATATAAATAGATAAATAATATCCAAAAGTTCTTACATCTATCATTATTAAATTAAATTTACTAAGTTTATGATCTAAGTGTCAAAAATCTTGCTCGATGTCTCTTATTCAAAAAATTATTCTCCTATATTATTTTAATTAATATTATAAAATAAACTAAATAAATTCAATTAAATATCTGAAACCCTTTATCGAGGTTCATGGGGTTCACACCTTCATTTCCAAAATTTTCTTTTCTAAAATTTCTTATAATCCATCTAAAGAAAAAAAATAAGTAATTAAATAATTAACTAATTAATTAATTAATTAATTAACTATAAACAAGAGAAGAGAGAGAAGAATCCTCTCTTCTTCTCTTATTCCCTTCCCCCCACTTCTCCCTCTCCCACACATGGCCACAAAAGATCAGGGCTGGCCACCTATGGTGGCTCTCGGCGACGGTGAAGCCACGACCGACGACGACCCAAATGGTGGCTATTGCCAGTGATGTTTAGGGAAAGTCACAAAAAAACAGGAGTGGCCCTGTTCAAGATGAGTCCGGTGGTTGCTGGCTTCAGATGGGAGGAAGAATAAAAAAGAGAGGAAAATGGGCTAGAACCTCTTACCTAAACCGGACGAGTCCTCAAGTTGCGATTCCAATGAGCTTTTCTGATAGCATCCCATGGGAGAGCCTCAAAAGAACCCCTAATCATGGTGATTTCTCAATAAACCCTAGCTGGAAATCTAAGAGAGGGGAGGAAGGCTTTTATAGAGATGTTTTCTAACCGAATCCGAGCTCTCCTTAGCTCCAATCATGACGGAATTGGGGAAGAAGAAGTGGACTTTTCTCTTCTTCTTCTTCTTCTTCTTCTTCTTTTAAAAAATCTATTTTAAGATTCATGCAGGATAATTTTAATAAAATTCTAGGTCCTTACACAATCAAACAACCCCATGATGTTATTAAGTGAGCTTTTCAATTATAAAATGAGTAATGCGAGGTTACCACCATTTTATGTCATTAAAAAGATCGAACACATGAGAGGCGGGGATTAGCTTAACTTGTGATAATTTGTGAATAACTAGAGGATGGTCAAATGCTAAATTGCCAAACTAGAATTTGTAGGTCCAAGTATTTTTTTTCTTTTTATTTTTCCTTTGTTTCTTGGCAAAATGCTTTGAAACATTCTCATGCGCAGGAAATGGGTGCCTCAATATGTTTTGTTTTTTTGCCCCCCCACGAGCAATGGACAATTAATGTATCCTAATGATGGTCTAAACCAGTTCCTTTTCCATTTTTTAAGGCTACTTGTACCATTCTACAAGTGTGAATCAGTGCTCCCAACGTATGACGCTTTTAGCACTTACAAAGAACTTATGCTTTTAACTCGTTTTTCATGCTTTTTGTTAGTGCCTAACTAGGGAAAACAAATGCAAGGATTCTATCCAAGGACACAGATCATCATGGGGCTCGTTTAAAAGCATCAGTTTTGTGTGGAAGAGTTTCGACCTATATCGAACTGAGCAGTCTTCTAGATTCTAGCTAATGGGACAATTCTTATTCCCTCTTCTACTTTTCTTGTTTCTTTTAATTATCCTAATAGAGCAAAGAGGTTTTATTAATATTATTAAATATAACTAGTATTGAATCTACTTATAGGCCTTCAGAGCCATGGCAACAGAAAGCTTGATTAAATCTATTCATGAATGGAAATTGATAAGAAAAATGCTAATTTTTAGATATATGCTTACAATTGTTCTTGTTTATCTCAAAAGTATCTCTCATAGTGGGTGTCTATCTAATTAAACAACGGAAGCATCCATGTTATTGTTAGAAGTCTCTATCATTTTTATAAAGATGTGCATGTGTCACTAGATTATCAACTATGCTTCAATGTAAATTAGGCTATCTCAAGCATAAATTCTAGATTTGTGTCAGAAAAAAGAGCACAAACCCTAGATGACCTAGGCCAAGCTATAACTTGTTAGATGGAGCTCAAAGTGTACTGGCACATCTATTTTCAATTAAATTATGTTGGGGATAAACTTCGCTCCTACCAAAGTCCAGTTCGATGCTCAGCTTAACGCAACTGGTAGCCACGAAAGAGCTTCAGCGGACGGATCTTAGCCAAACTCCTTCAGTCGGTCGAACTCGACGGCCGAGCTCCTTCGGACTCTCAGCGGTCGGGCTTTAGCCGAACTCCTTCAGCCAGCCAAACTCCTCAATGACTGAGCTTCAGTCGGACTTTCGCGAGAGTCCGAACTCTCTCCAAGCTTTTTCTTTAGTCGGACTTCTTCAGGAGCCGAACTTCCTCCAAGCTTTTCCTTCGGTCGGACTTCTCAACGGCCAAGCTCCAGTCGGACTCCTATAGGAGTCGAACTCCTTCCAAGCCTCCCCTTTGGTTGAACTCCTCAGCGGTTGCGCCCCGGCCGAACTCCTCAATGGCCGAGCTCCAATCGGACTCCCACAAGAGTCGGACTCTTTCCGAGCCTCCCCTTTGGCCGAACTCCTTTAGGAGTCTGAACTCCTTTGGAATTGGTATATGCTCGAGTCCACCAACCAACGTCTGCTTTCTCGAGCTACGGTTATCAGACCTCGGTGGTATGACTGCCACTACCAGTCTGACGGCATCTTTTCCTCCGTAACAAGCCCCATGCGGTCCACAATCGGATGATATGACCACCACTACTGGCGACACCACTCTCTCCATAACCAGCCCCATGCGATCCATGATCCGCCAATATGGTTATCACTGTTCGCCTGACGACGCCTTTCTCTCCATACCGAACTCCATGCGGCCCCGATGGCCCGCTACCAGGCGGTATGGCCATCACTATTAATCAAGCTCCGCCTATAAAAAGGATCCTTCAGATACGCTAGGCTCTAAGCTCTCCTCTCCTTCTCTAAACTCTACCGAACTCATTCCAAAGAACTCTATATCCGTTGGCCAGAGCTGACTTGATTGTCGGAGGGTCCTGCCAGAGCCACCCCCCATCGATTTCGGATGGAACTTTATTTTGCAGATCCCGACGGTGACCTCGTCCGCCTCCACTCCAGTTGGATCCGACGACGACCAGATTTTGCACCAACAGATTTGGTGCTAAAGGAAGGGCTCAAACCTTCGAGATTTTTTTGTTCTTAAAGAAATGTTCGGCGATGATTTCTCTCTTCCTTTTTCGGAGATCTCTCTTCTTCCTCTCTAGAATTTTTTTTCGAAGAAAAAATGCCCCCCAGGAGAGCTTCAATCCGACGATCGATGGCCTTCACGGCCCGATCCCGTTCAAATCTGTCCGCTCCTGCTCCAGCCCCGACGGCTCAGGTTCTATCTGTAGCTGCGGTGGATGCGGAGCAGTTCAACCTGCTCATCCAGTAGGTTCGTGGCCTCATGGAGGCGGTGCAGGCCATGCACCGACAAGCCCTGGCATCAGCTCAACCAGTGCAGAACTCTCCAGAGCCATGTGGTCCGATCCAGAAACGGTCGACTTGGGCTACCCGACCTTCGATCCTCGGAAGGGGGAGGCAAAGGAGGGAGAGCCCCTGCTCGGACCATGGCTCGACCCAGGGGGAAGCTTCACACCCATTCTATCAAAAAATCTTGGAGATCAAAGATCGTGAAGATCTCTTAGATCGAAGGCTCTTAGAAATGAGTCGATGAATCGAAGAACTTCGTCACACTCCCTCCTCACGTGGTAATGACTTTTGTACTGATCCTCCCTTTTCATAGAAAATTATACAGAAATCGATTCCGTCGAACTTCAAGCTCCTACAGTTTGAGAGTTACGATGGGACCACCGATCCGATCGACCACTTGGAAGCCTTCTGGACAACGATATTGCTCCATGATGCGCCAAACGCTATCTTATGCCGGGCTTTCTCCTCTACCCTTAAGGGAGCTATCAGGAACTGGTACTTGGTGCTTAAGCTGAGTACCATCTTATCATTTGACCAGATGAGCCAATAGTTCATAGCCTACTTTATTAGCAGTCAACATCCATACCGAGGTTCGAATTTTTTGATGGCCATTAGGCAGAAGGAGAGAGAATCCATCCGTGCTTATGTCATCCAGTTTAATACTGCCGCATTGGAGGTCCGAAACCTGGATCAGTCAGTCGCCATAGCCGCCCTTAAGGGCAGCCTTCAAAAGAATGACTTGCTATTTTCCTTAGAAAAAAAGTATCCCAGAGATTTTGTTGAGATGTTAGCTCGGGCTGAAAGTTATGCCCGGGTAGAGGAGGCCTTTGAGGCCAAGGACGATGAAGCCAACGGCAAGCGGCGAATCGATGGGCCAGACAGGCCCGTCGAAGAAGGGAAGCGGAGTGAAGCCCGGCCACGTTCCTAGACTCCTTCTGATCGCAGACGAGCCCAAACTCTCCCTCGAGCCTGGAGGCAGGAAAGCCCTGATGGAAGGGCACGCCGAGGTTCTCCCCAGCGTCGAAGTTCTCTCTGACGATGATTTCACAACTACGCCTCCCTTAACGCCCCAAAAATCCAAGTGCCGATGGAGATCAGAGAACGACTTTCGAGACTGAAGAGAATGCATTCCCATCCTAGCAAGCACAATCCCAACAAGTTCTGCCTTTACCATCATGACCACGATCATGACACTGAGGAGTGCATCCAACTCCAGGACGAGATCGAAGAGCTCGTCAGGCGAGGTAGACTTGGTCGATTCCTATGGAGATGACCTGAAGAGTGAGAAGATCGACTGAGGGCGTTACCACCAACTGGGAAGAACTAACAAGAAGATCGACCATCTCTCGGCATCATCAACACTATCTCGAGGGGACTTCAACAAGGAGAGGTCAGCAAATCCGAGGGACCGATGAAGAGGCAGAGGATCGTGGAACCCGTGACCTTTATCGAGACGGACGGCCAGGAGATCCAATTTCTACATAATGACGCGATTGTAATTTCTTTGAACATTGATGACTACGATGTATGCCGCATTTTGATGGATAATGGAAGCTCGATCGATGTATTGTTTTACGATGCCTTCTCGAAAATGTCCCTACCTAATGACCTCTTGGGGCCTATAGATTTTTCGCTGGTAGGATTCACTGGCAACGCCATACCAGTCAAAAGCATAATAACTTTAGCTATGACAATAGGGCAACACCCAAAACTGACCAAAGCGCAGGTCGATTTTCTAGTCGTAAGGACTCCATCCGCCTATAATGCCATTCTCGACCGACCTGATCTAAATGCACTTCAGACGGTGGTGTCAATTTTTTATTTAAAGATGAAGTTTTTGATGAGTCACGGAATCAGAGAGGTCAGGAGAGATCAGGCTCTAGCGAGGCACTGCTACTCAATCGCCTTACATAAGGGCAAACGGTCCGACCCTTATCTTGTTGATGGATTGGATGTCCGCGACGACCTCACTGAGGAGCGGGGCGAGCCTATGGAGGACCTCATCTCTATGCTTTTAAATGATGGAAACTCGGAGCACGTAGTGTAGATCGGCTCTAACTTGGCAGACGAGGTTCGGGAGCAGCTCGTCGCCTTCCTCAGAAGAAATGCGGACATCTTCGCCTAGATCCCAGCAGACATGCCGGAGATTGACGCCAAGGTTATGGAACATCGGCTGGCCGTCAATCCGAGACACCGACCGATAAAAGAAAAGATGCACCACCATGCCCCGAAGAGGCAGAAAGCAATTGCCGAAAAAGTAGACAAGCTCCTCAAAGTCGGACTCATCCGAAAGGTTTATTATCCGACCTGAATCTCAAACGTGGTCCTCATCAAAAAGACGAACAACAAGTGGAGGATGTGCATTGACTTCAAAAAGTTGAACAAGGCATGTCCGAAAGATAGCTACCCTCTATCCAGGATTGATCAATTGGTGGATGCGATCTCGAGCCATGAGCTCCTCACCTTCATGGATGCCTTTTATGGTTATAACCAAATATGGATGGCACCTGAGGATGAAGAGAAGACCGCTTTCATTACTGATCGTGGTCTTTATTGTTACAGGGTCATGCCCTTTGGACTCAAAAATGCAGGGGCAACATACCAGCATTTGATCAATAAGATCTTCAAGGAGTAGATCGGCCACAACATGGAGGTGTACATAGATGATATGTTCATCAAAAGCCAAGCTTCAATAGACCACCTTGCCGATCTTAAAGAGACCTTCGGTGCACTTAGGAAGTACAAGATGAAACTGAACCCGACCAAGTGCGCCTTTGGCGTGACCTCCGAGAAATTTCTGAGGTTCATCGTGTCGAGATGCGGAATCGAAGCAAACTTCGAAAAATCCAAGCCATTCAGAAGATGACCGCTTCGAAGATGATCAAGGAAGTTCAATGTTTGACAGAGAAGGTGGCATCCCTAAATCGCTTTGTCTCAAGGTCGGCCGAACGATGTGTGTCCTTCTTTTGAGTTCTCAGACAACCAAAGAACTTTTACTAGACGGCGGAGTGCCAACAGGCATTCGAGGAGTTTAAAAACTACCTCAGCTCACCTCCACTACTAGCAAAGCCCGAACTCGGAGAAGGATTGTTCCTATACCTAGCTATCTCCTTGGTAGCCCTGGCGGTAGTCCTGATCAAGGAAGAAGCAAAGATGCAGCGATCGGTCTACTACGTGAATCGGATCTTGAGGGATGCGGAGATCAGGTACTCTAAGTTAGAAAAACTAACTTACTCTCTTTTAATTGCTGCTAGGAGGCTCCGATCTTATTTTTAGGAGCACACTATAACGGTCCTCACGGACCAACCAATAAAAGCAGTCCTTCACCGAGTGGACACTTTCGAAAGAATCGCAAAATGGACAATCAAGCACACAGAGTTTGACATCAACTACCGACCCAGGCCATCGATCAAGACTTAGATACTGATAGATTTTGTGTTAGAATGCATGATTTCAGTCAAAGCCGAGCTTGAACAAAGCGAGATCGGTGCCCTGCTGTCATAGCCGAACCTCCCCGAGGAAAGTGCCGACCTCCCCATAGGCTCCTGGGCTCTGCACGTAGATGGTTCTTCCAACTCCGTTGGAGCTGGTATGGGACTGATCTTGGTCAGCTCCGAGGGAGTCATCGTCGAGTACGCGCTATGCTTCGAGCTTTCTGCGATCAATAATGAGACCGAATATGAAGCGCTGATCATCGGATTAAAGATAGTAAGAAAATTAAAAGTAGATCGGCTTCAAGTCTACAGCGATTTCTAGCTAGTGGTCGGCCAAGTTAACGATAGCTACGAAGCATGGGAGGAAAGCATGGTGAGATATCTTGGAAAAGTGAGGGATTTGACTTTGGCCTTCAACAGTTTCGGTATTCAACATATTTCGAGGATAGAAAATGCAAGAGCCGACCTTCTCTCCAAGTTGGCCACTTCAGCCCCGACCGTCCAAAGAAGTATTTTTGGAGACTTTGAAGTGCCCAACCATAGAGAAATCTTAGATCGTCCTGCAGATAAAATTCAAGCCAAGCTGGATCAACTCGTTGGTCGCCTACCTCAAGGAGGGGGTCCTTCCTCATGATCCGAAAGAAGCTCGGAAGCTTAGAAATCAGGCCTCTCACTACGTTCTATATGAAGGTAGGTTGTATAAGAGGTCATACTCCCTCCCGCTGCTGAGATATCTCCGACCTTCAGAGGTCTATCTCGCATTATCGAAGGTGCACGAAGGACTTTACGAAAGTCATGTAGGAGCCAGGTCCCTGTCGCAAAGACTACTTCGGCAGGGGTACTACTGGCTGACCTTATTTCATAATTCCGTGGAGTATATGAAGAAGTGTGATCGCTATCAAAAGAATGCCAGCATACAAAGGCAGTCGGCATCCGAGCTTGCTTCGTTAAGCGTACCTTGGCCATTTGCGTAGTAGGAAATGGATATACTCGATCCCTTTCCGATGGCGTTCGGACAGCGGAGTTCCTCCTAGTCATGATCGACTATTTCACCAAGTGGGTGGAAGCCAAACCATTAGCGAAGATTACCGAAGCCAAGGTACAGGACTTTGTCTGAAAGTCACTAGTCTGTCGGTTCGGTCTGCTTCGAACCCTTATAACCAACAATGGGCGACAGGTCGCTGGGGCGAGGTTCATCGAGTTCTGCGAAGGACTAAACATTTCCCACCGCTTAACATCGGTGGCTCACCCACAGACTAATGGGGAAGCTGAGGTGACCAATTGGATCCTACTGCAAGGCATCAAGATTAGGCTCAATAGGGTAAAGAAGACATGGGTGGATGAACTCTATCACGTTCTCTGGTTATACCGAACTACATAAAGGGTACTGACTGAAAAAACACCCTTCGCCTTGGCCTTCGGCACGGAGGTAGTCATTTCGATCGAACTTAAGCTCCCATCTGCACGAGTCGTGAGCTTCAACAAGTAGCTCAACCCTCAAGACCTCAGAGTTAATCTCGACCTGCTAGAAGAAAAAAGGGAGGAAGCCCGCATTTGGATGGCAGCCTATGGATGGAAGGTGGCCCAGTACTACAACTCCAGAGTTAGAGGTAAGACTTCAGAGTGGGGGACCTAGTGCTTCGACGAGTCATCATCTCTCATCCTCAGAGCCAAGGAAAGCTCGTCCTAAATTGGGAAGGTCCGTATGAAGTGGTGGAGGTCGTCCGGTCCGAAACTTATCGCCTAAAGGAGCTCGGAAGAATAGTGATTCTCCGACTTTGGAACTCAGAAAATCTGAGGATGTATTACCAGTTAACTTTCTTTAATAAAACTCCTTCGTTCAGCATTATTATTTTCTGGTGCAAAAATTACGTGATGACAGGAAAGAAACGAGCGAAAGTATCCCATTAAGAACAGGAGGAGAACCTCGTCCTAACGCGAGCAAAGTCAAAGACCTCATTCATCTTAGACGAGATAAGGGGGAAGCCCAGACAACGGCCCTTATGTGCCCCCACAGTCCGTTAGAAATAGGAGGAACTTCGTCTTAATATGATAAAAAAGTCGAAGGCCTTGTTCACCTTATACGAGATGGGGGGAGACCCAAACAACGGCCCTTATGTGCCCCACAATCCTTAGAAATAGGGAGAACCTCGTCCTAACGTGAGCAAAGTCGAAGGCCTCATTCACCTTAGACGAGATGGAAGGAGGCCCAGATAACGGCCCTTATGTGCCCCATAGTCCGTTAGGAACAGGAGGAGAACCTCGTCCTAACGTGAGCAAAGTCGAAGGCCTCGTTCACCTTAGACAAGATGGGGGGAGAGGCCTAGACGACAGCCCTTATGTACCCCCATAGCCATTAGGAACAGGAGGAGAACCTCTCGTCCTAATGCGAGCAAAGTCGAAGGCCTCGTTCATTTTAGACGGAGATGGGAGAGAGGTCCTGACAATGGCCCTTATGTGCCTCCATAGTCCGTTAGAAATAGGAGGAGAACCTCGTCCTAATGCGAGCAAAGTCGAAGGCCTCGTCCACCTTAGACGAGATGGAGGAAGAGGCCCTGACAGCGGCCCGTATGTGCCCCCACAGCCTGTTAGGAATAGGAGGAGAACCTCATTCTAATGCGAGCAAAGTCCAAGTCCGAGCTCCGAAGTCTGCAGGAGACAGGATCTCCATCAACCTCGGTAGGAGATAAGATCTCCCCTGAGGATCCGGGCCGACCTCGGCTGCAGGAGATAAGATCTCCCCCGAGTGCCCACGACGACCTCGACGGTCATAAGAGATAAGATCTCCCCCGAGTGCCCGCAACGACCTCGACTGCAGGAGATGAGATCTCCTCCGAGCGCCCGAGTCAACCTCGACCAGAGATAAGATCTCTCCGAGCGACGCGACAACCTCGGCAGGAGATAAGATCTCCCCCGAGCGTCCACAATGACCTCGGCTGCAGGAGATGAGATCTCCTCCGAGTGTCCGAGTCAACCTCAGTCAGAGATAAGATTTCTCCTGAGCGACGGTGACAACCTCGACTAGAGATGAGATCTCTCCCAAGCGATCGAGCCAACCTCGGCCGTAGGAGATAAAATCTCCTCCAAGCGCCCGCATCAACCTCAGCTGCAGGAGAGGAGACCTCCCCCAAATCAGTCTCGACTGCTGGAGACAATATCGCCTCCGAGGAGCTTAACCTCCGACCTCTACCATAGGAGACGAGATCTACTTCAACTTTGGCTGGAGATGAGATCTCCTCCGGGCTTCAACTTCAACATCAACTTTGGCTGGAGATGAGATCTCCCCCGAGCTTCAACCCGAACCAGCACGGAGCTCAGAAGAGAACTTCGGTAGTCGCCTTCTCTGCACTCTCTTCCTTCGAGTTTCGAACTCGAAAGTGGGGAGACTATTGTTGGGGATAAACCCCGCTCCTACCAAAGTTCAGTTCGATGCTCAGCTTAACGCAACTGGTAGCCATGGAAGAGCTTCAGCGGATGGATCTTAGTCGAACTCCTTCAGCCGATCGAATTCAGCGGTCGAGCTCTTTCGAACTCCCAGTGGCCGGGCCTTAGCCGAGCTCCTTCAGCCGACCGAGCTTCAGTCGGACTCCCGCGAGAACCCGAACTCCCTCCAAGCTTCTCCTTTGGCCAGACTTCTTCAGGAGCCGAACTCCCTCCAAGCTTCTCCTTCGATCGAACTTCTTCAGGAGCTGAACTCCTTCCAAGCTTCTCCTTCGATCGAACTCTTTAGCGGTTGCACCTCGGCCAAACTCCTCAGCGATCGAGCTCCAGTCGGACTCCTTCCGAGCCTCTCCTTTGGCCAAACTCCTTCAGGAGTCTGAACTTCTTTGGAATTGGTATATGCCCGAGTCTACCAACCAACGTCTGCTTTCTCGAGCTACGACTGTCAGACCTCGATGGTATGGCCGTCACTATCAGTCTGGTGGTACCTTTTCCTCCATAATAAGCTCCATGCAGTCCGCAACCGGACGACATGGCCACCACTCTCTCCGTAACCAGTCCCATGTGATCCACGATCCGTCAGTATGGCTGTCACTGTCCGCCTGACGATGCCTTCCTCTTCGTACCGAACTCCATGCGGCCCCAACGGCCCGCTATTAGACGGTATGGCCATCACCATCAATCAAGCTCCGTCTATAAAAAAGATCCTCTAGATACGCTAGGCTTTAAGCTCTCCTCTCTTTCTCTAAACTCTGCCAAACTCATTTCAGAGCACTCCATATCTATTGGCCAGAGCTGACTTGATTGTCGGAGGATCCTACCGGAGCCACCTCTACCGATTCCGAATGAGACTTTGTTTTGTAGGTTCCCAGCGGTGACCTCATCCGCCTCTACTCCAGCTGGATTCGACAATGATCAGATTCTGCACCAATAAATTATATTTTAGTTGGAATCTTAGGCTATCCAATTTTCTGTGTCCAACCCAAATTTTAATGATAGGGTTTTTTGAGTTGCAAGAAATTAAGCTTGACTGCGTCATGGTAACAAGGTTATTGAATGCAAACTCAACTCAAAATTCATTCAAAATACCAAAGAAGATTTAGCTAAACTCTCAAAATTCCTTCAAAACACTAATCAAAATCTAGCTAAATACAATTCAAATTAATTGATCTAATGGACTCAAACCAAATCATGTCAGGTCAGGCGCATCTAAATGGTCAAGTTCAACGATGGATCGAGCCAAATTGACTCGACATTTTGCTCATACCCCAATTGCAATTTGTACCCTTGGCAAGGAACATTAATTGTGGATGCTACATCAATTTCTCACGTCATTTCCCTCATCCTCACTTACATGTTGACACGTGCGATTTCAAGATTCATGGACACCGCCGCATAAACATGAAGTCCAGTAAGAGAGGAGCCCTTATCCACAAGGTGTCAATCAAGAAACCTCAGCCGTCGATTCCATACATCCACCGTCTCAGAGTAGAGGCCGCACGTTCGAACCGCCGCGTACCAAATGGCCCCACGCATGTGCGCGCAAATGCGACAGGAACCCAGAGTCAGCACGCACTGCCTCCCCAGAATCGCAGCCCACTAACCTCCTAATGGGCCCCACAGCCTTTGCATCCACGTAGGATCAGACCACTCCTCCCCTGTTGCAGGCGCAGCATCGCTTCCACCGCGGAAATTCCTGGGACACTATAAATAGGAGCTTGGGGTGGCCCTGTTACGCTTAGGCGAACAAAGAGAAGCCTCCTTAGTTCAATTCTTGGGTTCCTCCTCCCTTCTTCTGCCTCTCTTAGTGTTCTTGTTAAGTAATCATGGGCATCATCGGATGCTGCAGTGATTTCCTTCAGAGGGCCAAGCCCTATGTCGCCATGATCTCACTCCAATTTGGCTATGCAGGCATGAACATCATCTCTAAGGTCTCCCTCAACCATGGCATGAGCCATTACGTCCTTGTGGTGTATCGCCATGCCTTTGCTACTCTCTCCATTGCTCCATTTGCACTTATCCTCGAGCGGTATCCATCAAAGATCTTCACAATGAACAACTTTTTTCATGTGTCATAATTTTATGGCTTCATGCGTTTGATGAATTCTTGTTATCATGATAGGAAGGTTCGTCCCAAGATCACGTTCTCAATATTCGTGCAGATATTTGTGTTGGGACTGCTTGGGTTAGTTTGCATTGTTCTACAAAAATAGCACCACGTATCTTACCATCATAATTTTAATAAGAAATGTTAAATGACAATCATTTTTGATGATACAGGCCCGTAATAGATCAAAATTTCTACTATGCGGGGTTGAAATTTACCTCCCCAACCTTCTCCTGTGCCATGAGCAACATTCTGCCAGCCATGACCTTTGTGATGGCAGTTCTATGCAGGTAGATTTGAGAGGAGTAATATTAGTTTTACATCTTTATTTTTGTATTATTTCGAGTTATTAGTTGATTGCTATAATTAATGTGGTGAAACATCCTTAAATAGGATGGAGAAGGTGGATCTTAAGAAAATTAGGTGCCAAGCCAAGGTGGTGGGGACTTTGGTGACTGTGGCCGGAGCCATGTTGATGACCCTCTACAAAGGACCTATTATGGAGATGGTGTGGACGAAGCATGTCCATCCTCAAAGATCCAGTGCACCAGAAACCACAGATTCAAGCGACAAGGATTGGCTAAAGGGCTCTATCTTCGTTATTATAGCTACCTTAGCTTGGGCCGCTCTCTTTGTCCTCCAGGTAAATGAGAATAAAAGAAGTGTTGGAACTTTTCTATACTAGTTAGTTATCGAAGCAAATAAGCTTGTCCATGCTGCTTCCTTAAATTGTAGCAAAGTGATTGCTTTGGTGGCTCTTCTCTTGCAGGCAGTAACACTTAAACAATATTCGGCTCAGCTCTCTCTCACAACATTGATCTGCTTTATGGGAACTCTGCAAGCCATTGCTGTGACACTTGTAATGGAGCACAAGCTTTCTGCTTGGTCCATAGGCTGGGATATGAACCTCCTTGCCGCTGCCTATGCTGTTAGTCTCTCTCTCTCTCTCTCTCTCTCTCTCTCGCTCTCTCTCTCTCTGGATGCTAACAATTTTTGGGGAATACTCCACTGCAGGGGATCGTCACATCTAGCATTGCATACTATGTCCAGGGACTGGTGATACGGAGGAGAGGGCCAGTCTTCGCCTCGGCCTTTAGTCCTCTGATGATGATCATAGTTGCCATCATGGGCTCTTTCATCCTTGCAGAAAAGATCTACCTGGGAGGGTGAGTTTGCCATGTTCGTTTTTGTTGTTTTCTTATTTTTATTTTTTGTAACTTTAAAACCACAATGCTAAAGTATTTCCTATATATGTTATTGTGGATGCAGAGTTCTTGGCGCAGTTTTGATTGTTGTGGGACTATACTCAGTTCTCTGGGGGAAGTACAAAGAGCACAAGGAGATGAAGGAGAGTATAGTCATGGCTCTTCCCTTAACTTCGAAAAACAGCGAAGGAAATGGGGAGGGTATGGATATAAAACAGAGGGAAAAGGAAGCCAATGGCATGGGTTTGTCTACCTCCCATGACCAGTCAGCTATGGAAGTTAGATTCCCAATTCCAGAAACTCCCATGAAGGTGGAAGCACCAAACGCCTAATTTCTACCATCTAGTACTGGTGAAAGGAGAGAGGCGCACAGAGACAGTGAGGAAGAGTGAGAACTAACTGACTGGTTATAAGATCCAAGAGAAATTGTGTTTTTCCTTTGTTTCTTTCTTTGTTTTCTTTTTCCCGTCTTTCGCCATCTTTCCCTTCTGGACCTTCTACTTTGGTGATGTACTGGGCTTCATGTAACCATACTTGGGGCTGAGATAATATAATCAAGAGGATTTTATCTCTCTTTTGAACACAAATTACCTTCCTTTTTTGTTATCAAAACCTTCAGAGTAATTCAAAATAGTTAGCCAAGTCCCTCTGAACCAGATGTTTTGGTACCAGAGCTTGTTTGGTGTGTCCATCAGCAGGACCATTTTCTTGGTGATGGATGTAACTTGCTAATACTATTAACACCATTTTTTGTTGTTATTTTTTTGAACCAGTTTATAGATGACTTTGTCCAAATAATGAATCATGAACTTGAATGCAGATATCACTGACTAGATTCATGATTCCAAAAGGAATACTATAATGTAAAATGGATGCTGAATGGTAACAGAAAAAATCCATAAATGCAAACAGGTAGCCATACAATCTAGCTTTTTTTTCTCTCTCTCTTTCCCCTTGATGCAGAAGATGGAAAAGAGCCATCAGCCAAACCATTTTCCCTCATTCAAACCATTCAAACTAGATGATTACGATAATAATTTTGCTATAAGAGCACCAAAGTAATTGTTGGGTCACTGGTTTGATGATTGTGATCATCATAAACATCATCATCCATCTAACAACCACGCGCAATCCATCATTTGCCCAAAAATAGATTTCCCCTTTTCTTGGGATCTAAATCTTTGTGCAGCCATTGTCTTATTTGATCTCCTTTAGTGAAGAATCACTTTCTGAAATAGATGTTACATAGTTTTATTCTCCAAAATGTCAAGTTTTTAGCATTTGGAAACATACCTTGCTCTTCTCAGGTGTTAGAGAGGTAATCTGCCGTCCAAGACAATCTTCTCCTCGGGATATGACCGAATATTCACCAACGAATCAATAAAATTACTCCAAATATTGAGGGGAGAATGAAAAATTGAGGACCAGTTCTTCATGACATTGGTTGACTCCGTGAGCAGAGCCTAGCCGACACTCTACCTGGATCCTGCTGAGAATATATAATGAAGCCTCACGACTAGTAGGAGCCAATACTCGAGTCTCGGACATAAGCATTGGTGCAGGACTCCTCGGTTCCACATTGGCCATGGTTGATCCACTTGTCCATCCACATGAACCAAATCAACAACTGCATAACAGCCTTAATTCATACGTTAGTTAGTGAGGAGATTCTATGTCCTAACAACCTATAAGAATATGGCCCAATGGCCTAGAGGATTAAGCATGATGGTCTAAAAATTTTGGCTAAATGGTTCATGACTTCACTCTTATACAAAGAGATACTAAGGGGATCCTTACAAAGCCTAACTAAAAAAAAAAGAGAAAAACACTCCTCTCCATCTCTCACTCCCACTCTCTCTTTTCTTTGCGGTTCTCAGGCTCCGACTAAATTAAGTGATAGAGGATCTCCCACCGAAAAACCCTCGACAAGTGTGGACTTCTTTTGCAAGTTTTCTTCGGTATCTTGATTCCTGAATGGTGTTCAACTCGAGCCATATCAATGCTCGACCGGAGTCTTGAAACAACATCGGGAAATAAGGTACTTTTAAAATAAAAAAAAAAACTGCATCATTTCATTGAAATGATTGGTGTCACCTCCTATGTTATTCTAGGTATACAAATATATATAGCAGCATTGGATATGCTTCAAAGGAGCATAATTAATAACTGAATTCACTGAAATAATTCTTGGGCTTAAATTTCATGAGTTTTTGTCCCGAAGAATATATATATAAGAAGTCATTCAGGCTAGATGACTCACACGTTGAAGGAGGAGAGAAATTTTAATTAAAAAAAAAATAATCTTCCACAAAATGAATTGATTGTGCCCTGTCCAATCTTTTCCTCACAAAAATATGGAAGATCGGTAACCTTTCCCTGCAAAATCTTCAGTGATATAAGCAGTAATATTAGATTTCTTATGAAAGATTAAAGAAATGAGTGTATAAATCACCTAATACCCTGAGTTATTGTACCATTTTATATAAAAAAACTTCCCAACCAGATCACATGTCTTAGTTGATACCTTCTAGCTTCTAGAATAGAAAGATTGTGGTGCAACTGCTGCTGACCAGCCTCTCACTTGTGCAACTACAACCATAAGCAAATTTTCATATACCATTCACACTTGCAAAATATTTCTATTTAGCAACTGTTTATTTCTGTATGCTACTCATTTAAAAAACCATAACATACCCATGCCTCAAGATTTTGTCCCCTTTTTTTCAATGGAAAGAAATTCCATGCTGAACCAAACCAAAGAAACATTAGTCCCAAATGAGAGGGGTTGGTGGGGGACAACCTCCTTGCATGTCGCATTCAGTAAATTGATGGAGATCATTACCTTTGTGAAGCCGTCATTATTTTATATGGTTAGTGATTATAGCATATAAGCCACTTTGTAGACATTCTCAAGCCTGCATGGAAATCACTGAGAAGAGAAAGAGAGCAAATATTGCGTGATCTATGCAACAACGATTCTCCACATACTTTGCTATTTCAACAACCCACCACTATATTTTACCACGAAGCAGTCCTTTAGAAGGTTCACAACAACTAAAACTGTAGCCATCACTACATAGCATCTTAATTTGGGCTCTGATGCTTGTTGTCTTCCAAGCTTTGTTTTCCACATGAACCTTGCAAGCAAATCCTTGACTCATGGGAGAGAATAAAGGAGGTTCCCCTCATGCACAACATAGCATGACATGGTCAAGGAACTCCATGACCCTTTGAACCATATCCTGCATGCATACCACATAATTGGGCTGATGACTATTTTCATCAAGATTGGCTAAGCAACGGATGAGCGGCTGAATGAGCCCAAGAATTGTTTCAATTAAGCAACGAATCGGCCCATTTATGATGAGCGAGAAAGTCCAGTCACCATGAGTTCAAAAGTCTGGACAATTGGAAAATAAGGCTAATGGATAGGTGGGGTGTAATCACGTGACGGGATTGGGTGTCGTCCATCATAAGATGGATGGCTATCCAAACATCCCAAGGCTTATAAATCCCTTCCTTTTTAATATTCTAACGCGTGCGCATGATGCGCATGGCCATTCATCCTATACGAAACCCAACTAGGTACAGCATGCTGCAGGTACTCGGAGAGGATCCGGGCCCAATCACCCACGATGTGTTATCGCCGGTGAGTGGGAGAGAAAAGTATGGGGATATAAAAGAAAGCTTGTAAAAGAGAAGACGATCCTTTCCACAACAATGAAATCTATCTTTATCCTCGACGCTTGTTGCTTTGTTTTAGTTTTACAGTAATTTTATGGCAGTTTTATGTGGCATTCTGTTCTTCTCAAAAGTTCTCAAAGCATTAAGGTATCTGAACCCAATCCCATCTTCGACCTTCAGCTGCAGGCCAGTAATACACCTCATAAGCCCTTCGTTCTGCCACTAACTTGGTATCCCATTTTCGGCCTGAAATCAACTTGGTAACATTTTTAGATGCTTCGTTCCCTCCCTAAAATGTTACAAAGCATAATGGCTAGCTAGCCTTCTACATCCATCATGACAAGAAGGCCTTCCTCACTCAGAAAGCACTGCTGGAGCATACGTTACTTTTAACCTGAAACAAACTAGCTTTGGAATGCGATTCCCAACGCTTACATGATCAAGAGCCGTCCTATGCTTTCTGGGAGATACTAAAATATAGAATATTTGTTTCATTGCTGAGAGAGTTGGATTAGCAATATATAGCCGGGGCACTACGTTGTAAAGATGGAATGAAAGGACCAATCATACTCTGAAATCATGGGAATGACCATGCACCCTGACACCAATTCCAAACAGATATCTTAAGGTCACCTAAATTTTAGTGACATAAGCCCACCACATTGGAAGGCGACGGTGGCAGCACCTATATGGGCAATGATATTTAAGGACACAAAGTACTATAGTGCCAACATGCCAACCTCTTGAAGGAGATGCTTTATTCTACTCTACTGTATATTATTTCGTTTGTGAGGCATGAGATCACATGAGCATCCTGTCCTTATTTTTAATGAACTATTTTGTTGTATCATGCACTAATGTTGTGGATACAAGGGAATGTTGGTGAGAGATGGTGGCCTAGAATCCTAGAGTGCAATGGTTATTTGAGGAATGGATGGAACCAACAATATTGGTAACATTCATGAACAACACATCTAATTATCAGCCATGAGGGGTTGCATCCAACTGCGGGCCTTCAATTCAATCAAGACTGCTTTGAAAACAATAAAAGAATTAAAAATTCATGGTTCGTTCTTCTTGCTATATAACTGAAGCCTTAAAACTCAATTAAAGGCAGGCAAGAGTGGGCCAAATGGCAAACAAGCAAAGCAAAGCATGGTGAGTTCGGTGCCTTTCACCATCACTGCAAACAAAAGAAGTTGGAGCACCGTGCTAAGTTTGTGAAGTTTTACTGCACGCATCCACCACTTATTCATAAGCTTGCAAGGTCTCTTTTTCAATGTGACGATGCTTGGAACGCTATTATTGTTCCATCATTGGCTACCAACATTAAATACTATTCTTCAAATGCGAGTCAAGATCCATATCATCTACACTTGAGGACCTGATAGCCACTTCAAACAAACAAAAACCTGAAAGAGATGCCACACTGACGCAATATGTGGCCTCCGTTCCTGGAGATCTCTCTCTCTCAGCCACATATTCGCCACCAATATACTATGCTCATGGAACCTTGAATTCCTGCCTTTAGAAGCAGTGGCGCATTGAATAGGGTACAACAAAGACTTGCAAGGACTGTAGATATGAAGCTATCAAAAATAAAAAGTCAAGAAAGAGACAAAACGAGAAGAGTGGGAATATGAAATGGATGCAGCACCAATTGCATATAAATTTAACTTTATTAGAGCTTAGTTACATAAGATCAAGATAACAGGCAACGAAAGATTGACCTCTTCTCTCTTAGCCAACACCACTCAGTTTACTAGCTTGGTTGCCTATTGGGATCAGTTGACTTGTTTGGGACTCGAAATTAATGTTATAATCATCCACCTGCAAGCTGATCGGCTCCAGAGCATTGCCAAGCAGGTCGGATTGCAGCAAGATAAACTGAGATGAGAGACGAATTTTGGTAAATAAGTCAGCTAGCTGATTTTTCCCTAGCTATGTATTGAACACGCAGATCACATTAAACCACCTTCCCACCTACAAAATGGTAGTGATTTTTTTTTTTTTTTTGACACAAAAATGATAGTGAATGCAAAAATGATAGTGAATTTCAATATATGTTTTTGAAATGAGCACATAAAACCTTTGAACTTTAATTCGGATGATACCACCTCCTACCACTTGTTTTCGCTCTCGTTAGAGCCTCCTTTTGGTGTTTCTCTCTAGCGGCTGAGATAGTAATATCGTTGAAATCTTTTGGAGAGCAAGTATGATATTCGGCTCTTTACTATTATTATTACGAGATCTTCTACTAAAACATTATTTTCTATAAATTTAGCCTGAAAGTATGATCTAGATATGAAGGAGGCTGATGGCACATGACAATACCATGGTGTATTGTTGTGAATGAGTATTTAAAAATAAATAAATAAATAAATAAATTTTAATAATATTATTTGGTTATTTATTATTTGTTCAAAATGGTTTGGAATTTCTTCTATATTAATTTGTTGGTCTATGCCTAATAACCCTCCAAACTTGGAAAAGTTTTCCATTTTTTTTTTTAAAGGGATGTGTGAGGTTTTTTTTGGTGCAAGAGAAGAAGGAATGCTTCTCTTGGAAAACCTTCTCTTTCCCTATTATCCACCTGGTTTATTACCTTAAACGGCCATGATTTAAATGAGATATTCTCATGAGTATTTGAGAGGTTGAATGCCACTTTTAAATTAGACTTTTATGGTATTAAATTAAAGGGATGTTGAATGTTTTTTTTCCTCTTTTACCTGTCTTACAATTCAATGTGAATTGCACCATTCGTCGGCATTTAATAGCTAATTATTTGCCATTGATTCTCCTTTCTTGGCTGTTTCAACGATGTCTCCGTTGCTACTACCGAGGATGCTCCTATTATGACCGCCAACATTGCTACACAACTTGCTAATGTTGCAATGTTGATAGTTCCTGCCATGACAGTCACCAAGCTATTCTCCAAGATTGAGGTTTTCAATGGTGCCAACTTCAAAAGATAGCCAGAGAGAATTTTTAGTATCCTCGATATGCATGGAGTTACTTTGGTTCTCTCTGATCCTAAGCTAGAATCGACCGCAGAAGCTTGGACCCATGCAAACAAGGTTTGTAGGTACACCATCTTAAGTACTCTTTCTAATGAGCTCTTTGACATGTACTGTAGCTACAAAGAAGCAAAGAAGATTTAGAAGTCAATGATGATGAAGTACGCTACCGGAGATGCTGGCAAATAGAAGTTCATCATAGGCAAGTTCTATTGTTGGGAGATGATTGATGGCAAGGATATGAAGGTACAAATCAATGAGTACCATAAGCTGTTGGAAGATTTGAAGGCTGAAAAGATTATTCTCCAAGAAGAATTTGTAGCTAGTGTGCTGATCGAGAAGTTGCCCGATTCTTGGAACAACTATAAGCAACAATTAAAGCACAAGCATAAGCAATTGTCACTAGCAGAGTTGATCACCCACATCATCATTGAGGATACCAATCGAAGGGAGATGCAAACTGCCATATCAAAGGAGATGGTATCTAAGGCTATTCTGGCACAAGAAAAAGTTCATCAAAAGAGATATGAAAATAAGTCCCATGATTATAAACCTTAAGCCACTAACACCTCCTTTAAGAAAAAGAAAGGGTCTTGCTTTGTTTGTGGCAAACCAAGTCATCATGCACCATAATGCAGGAAGCGAGTTAGAAATGACAACCTCCTAAACCAAAGGCAAATTTGGTCCAAGGAGATGACATAATAGCTGCGGTCATTTTTCAAGTAAATATGGTGACCACACCAAATATTGGACGGTAGACTCTGGACCTACTAGACACATTTGTGCCAATAAAGATGCCTTCACCTCCTATACATCAGTGGGGGATGGAGAAGAGGTAGTCTACCTTGGAGACTCACAAACTATGCAGGTTCTAGGCAAAGGCAAAATCCTTCTGAAGCTGACATCAGCCAAGACCTTGGCTTTAAATGATGTGCTGTATGTTTCTAACATTAGAGCAAATTTGATCTCTGTAGCCCTGTTAATCAAAGTTGGGGTTAGGATGTCATTCAAGTCTGACAAGATTGTAATGACAAAGAATAATATTTTTGTCGACAAAGAATATTGTAATCAGAGACTCTTTATACTTAATATTTCTGATGTAATTAATGAGAATGCATTTTTTGCCTATTTGATTGACTCATATGATGTGTGGCATGCTAGATTAGGACATGTTAGTGTAGGTTATATAAAGAAAATGTAAGTATTAGGTTTAATTTTTGGTATTAATACAACATGCATGAATAAGTGTGATATATGTGCTGAGACTAAGCGAACAAAGAAATCATGTGTATCTATTCATAGAGAAATTGAATTATTAAATTTAATTCACACAGACCTAGGTGATTTAAAACAAACAATGACTAGGGGTGGTAAGAAATATTATGTGATCTTTATAGATGATTGCTCTAGATTCACTAAGGTTTATTTGCTTAGGAATAAAGATGAGGCATTTAATATATTTTTATTATATAAAGCTAAGGTAGAAAATCAATTGAATAGAAAGATTAAAAGAGTTAGGTTCAATAGAGGTGGTGAATATTTTAATATGAATGACTATTATGAGAAAAAGAGAATAATTCATGAAATTACTCCTCTTTATTCTCCCGAGTCTAATGGTGTAGCAAAAAGAAAAAATAGGACATTAAAAGAAATGATTATTGCTATGCTTATTAGTTCTTCCGCTCGTGATAACTTATGGGGGAAGCTATTTTATCTACATGTCATTTATAAAATAGAATTTCTTATAAGAAAATTGGTAAGATACCTTATAAATTATGGAAGAGTTATGCCCCGAATTTAAAATACTTGAAAGTGTGGAGGTGTCTTCCTAAGGTTATGTTGCCTGATCCTAAGAAAAGGAAAATAGGCTCAAAGACCTCTGATTGCATATTCATTGGTTATGCTGAATATAGCGCTGTATATAGATTTCTTGTTTTATGAAATGATATGCTTGATTGTAACACTATTATTAAGACAAAGAATGCTAAATTCTTCAAATATATTTATCCACTTTCTGAAAAGATTTTTCATGCGCCTGTCGATAGAAATACTGATAGAAGTATTGTTGAGACTCCTACTAAGGGATTGAGTAAGAGAGCAAGAAAAGAATTTTTCTTTGGAGATGATTATTATACTTATCTTATTGATAGTGACTCTGTGTCCTACTCCGATGCTATTTCTTCTTCTGATGTCTTACTTTAGAAAGAAGCTATTAAAATTGAGATTGATTTACTTTTACAAAATCAAACTTGGGAGTTAGTTGATTTGCCTACTAGAGCGAAACCTATTGGTTGTAAATGGATTTTTAAAAAAAAATTTCTTCCTGATTGTTCAATAGATAAATATAAAGCTAGGCTAGTTGCAAAAGATTTTACACAAAAATAAAATGTTGACTATTTTGACACTTTTGCCTCAGTAACTAGAATTTCTTCAATATGTATTTTGATTGCTTTGGCTTTCATTCATAAACTTTTCATACATCAAATGGATATTAAAATAGCTTTTTTAAATGATGATTTAAAAGAAGAGATATATATGGTACAACCTGAGTGCTGTATAGTTTTTAGTCAAGAAAATAAAGTTTGTAAATTAAGAAAGTCTCTATATGGCCTAAAACAAGTACCAAAATAGTGGCATGAGAAATTTGTTTAAGTTTTGTTAAGTGATGGTTTTTCATCAATTGGTGTGGATAAATATGTTGATACAAAAATTCTTGATAATGAATGTGTGATCATTAGCCTGTATGTAGATGACATGCTTATATTTGATATCAATATTGATATAGTGCATAGTATTAAATATCTTCTAGCTTCAAAATTTGATATGAAAGATATGGATGAAGCTAGTATGATCTTGAGTGTAAGAAGAGACAATGGTATGATGTTGTCACAAGAACACTATGTTGAGAAACTTCTTAAAAAATTTGATTATTATGATGTGATATCTGTGAGTACTCCTTATGATGCAAATAATCAATTAAAAAAAATTGAGGTGATGCGGTTGCTCAGTCTAAGTATGCTCAAATTATTAAAAGTTTGATGCATTTGATAAATTTTTCTAAACCTGACATAGCTTATACTCTGTGTAGGTTGAGCAGGTACACGAAAAATCCCAATCAAGATCATTGGACTGCATTAGTCAGACTAATGAAATATTTAAAAGGTACCATGAACTATGGTATCTTATTTAGTGGATTTTCCACTATACTGGAAGGGTACAGTGATGCTAATTGGATTTCAAATTTAGATGAGACCAAATCCATTAGTGGTTATGTATTCACTCTTGGTGGGGATGTAGTTACATGAAAATTAGTCAAACAAACTATTATTGCTAGATTCACTATGAAGTCAGAGTTTGTAGCTTTAGAGTTGGCTGGTTATGAGGCTGAGTGGTTAAGAAACTTCTTAACCAAGATACCATTAGGAATGAAACTAACATCTTTGGTATCTATGCATTATGATTGCCAAGTGGCAATAGCCATTACAAAGAACAAAGCTTTCAATGACAAGAATAGACACATTCGATTGAAACATGATGTTGTAAAGCAGCTGCTAAAAGATTGAATCATATCCATCGACTATGTGAAGTTAGAAGTGAACTTGGCTGATTCTATGACTAAACCATTGCAAAGAAAATTAATTATCAAAACATCGGGGGGAATGGAACTAATGCCAACTTGAGAAATCAACAATAATAGTAACCCAACCAATGTGATTGGAGATCCCATGAAGTAGGTTCATATGGGTAATAACAAGTTAATTGTTAAAGCACTATAAATTTATTAAGTCCCTCCTATGGTGTGTGATTAGTGCTTAACTGCAAACTTTGAGCGTGAGATTGAGCTAAGCTCTTAATGAATTTCATATTCCTTATGAGTGGTGTACAAATTAGTAGTGTATATTTGATGGAATTACTAATATGAGTGTGGAGTGGGGCCGCTCCTTTGAGATTATGGCAAAATCTCTAGAGCACTCATGAATAACCAGGCACGCACAAGACCTATTAGCGCAAAACCACATTGAACAACAGAGATTTATGGGATCTAATGTGATTAGTGAGATCTCTAACTTAGAACTAGAGTCGTTGGTTCATAAAAGCTAAATACTTCACCAATAACTCTGTAAATTATATCTCATTTTTTTCTAGATCTGGTTCATAGTCTAAAAGACACTGGATTCGAGGCATTTAAATCTATGTGTTTAGCCTTGGCAAAATTAATTTTATTTTATTTATTTTTTAAATATATGGGGGATTGTTGTAAATGAGTATTTAAAAATAAATAAATAAATAAATAAATTTAAATAATATTACTTGATAATTTATTGCTTGTTCAAAATAGTTTTGAATTTCTTCTATATTAATTTGTTGGTCCATGCCTAATAACCCTCCAAACTTGGAAAGGTTTTCCATTTTTTTTAAAAGGGACATGTGAGGTTTTTTTTTTTGGTGCAAGAGAAGAAGGAATGCTTCTCTTGGAAAACTGCCTCTTTTCCTATTATCTACCTGGTTTATTATCTTAAATGGCCATGATTTAAATGAGATATTCTCATGAGTATTTGAGAGGTTGAATGCCACTTTTAAATTAGGCTTTTATGTTATTAAATTAAAGAGATGTTGAATATTTTTTTTCTCCTTTACTTGTCTTACAATTCAATGTGAATTGCAGCATTAGTTGGCATTCAATGGTCAATTATTTGCCATTGATTCTCCTTTCTTGGCTGTTTTTTTTTTTTCTATTAATATTAACCCTTTGGCTCTTTTTAGAAGATAAGCTTTGAGTTTTATCCCTTTGATTCAAAAAAAGTTTTCTTTGTGCTGGGTGATAGAGTTGAAAAACCTCTGTTGATTCCTATCTTCCTTTTTAAGAGGAAGAGCCTGTTGAATCCTAGAAGATAGCCATTTGTGCTGGAATTATTCTTGAGGATAGTGCTTGCATGCCTCGGGCTAATCATAAATTGATCATATTTTTCAATATTTCTATCTGGTAAAAAACCATCTTCAATGGATTCTAATGGTCCGGAGAAAAAAAACAACAATTCTTGGATAGATTAGGCCTTATTTATGATGGGTAGAGTTGCACTTATTAAATCAGTTCTTTCAACACTTCCTATTTATTTGATGTCTAACACCATTATCCCTAGGGTTGAACTTCTGAAATTGGAAAGCACTATAGAAAATTTTCTATGGGGATCATCTAAGACCATAAGTAGAGTACATTTAATATCTTGGAATTATGCATGTCAACCTATCCTTGATGGCAGTTCACATATTCTTTCCTTGATTGCTAGGAGTGAAGCTTTGATAGCCAAACATGCCACAAGATTTCTATTACTTCATAGTGATTCTAAAGTTTGTTGATGAGAGCTAAGCATGGTTCTTGGTTCCCCTATGCCTTTTCTTGTTTCTCCTCCAAGTGGCTCCTAGTATGGAAGAAAATATGCCCCCATGTGTATTATTTATTTTAACATTAGATGGTGTCGATAATGGTGTCTCGCTGCATGATCCATGATTATCATCTATTCCTCTAGCATGGTGGCATGCTCCATTTGATTCTAATTCATTACAAGGTGTTATGGCTAAAGTTTTATGATTTGTCGGTGATAGAAATGGAATCAACCATTAGTTTCACAAGTCTTTGGAAAAGAGTTAGCTGATGGAGTTCTTTCCTTTCTAATTCCAAGTAGCAACTATATGAATATGTTGGGATATGGCCCATCACCAGGACTGATGATTAAGGTATTAGATTTGTATAAATTATTTTTACTCAATAGTTAATATAACTGAGGCATCGAATGTGTGTAGAGGCTAGATGTTCATTCCAAAAGTGCTTTATTTATATTGAAAATTGTTTGGCATCGGCTTCCACATCCAAAGTTTTTACATCATCGTGGACTTCGTATTCCTATTCATTATGATTTATGCCAAGATATTACAGAGACTATTATTCATGTTTTACTCCAATGTAGACTGCTTAATGGACGCTAGCCCCTTTTTAGGATTTAGATACCATTCCTATGTACATTATCTGTTGATATTTTTTTTTCAGGCTATTAGAGGGAGATCTTCCAATAATAACAAAAATGATAGAGCTATTTTGATGTGTTATATTACTTATTATATTTGGTTAGCTGAGAATGAGCATATTTTTTGAAGCACAAGAAATAGTGCTAGAATGATTCTTCTTAGAGTGTCCACCCATATGCTCAAGAGTTCATCCATATGACTACCTTAGAGGGACCATATTGATGGTAGAGGTGACCTATGGCTCTTCCTATGCATGTTCTACATCCTCTCAGATAATCTATTTTTCTTGGGAGCCACCATCTTTCTGCATCCTTGAGGTCAACTTTGATGGTAGCGTACATGAGAGAGGTGCTTAATGTTGGCGGAGTAGGTTTTGTAATCAAAAGTCCTACTGGTATTCTATTAGTTATAGATAGAGTCAGAATTTTTAATAAGACAGTTTCAATAATGAAATTGCGAAAAACTTGAAAAAGACTGTCATATGATAAACAAATATTGACACACATTTATTTATAATGGAACTCTATGACAATTATCAAATACTTATTAATTAGATTTACCTTCTATAAAGGTCCACTCTCATCCTCTTGTACAAGAATTGTAGTGAACCGTGCCAATCTAAACCAACCCGTTGGGGCCTACCCTTTAGATGGTGCCCTGTGGCCCCTTGAAATCGAGAACAGGGGTGGGAAATTTTTTCTATTCTCTCAATTTTTTTCCAAGCCCCAACCCCCCATCGCCTTCTTCTTCCTCTCTAATTCCCGCACCCTCTCTCACCCTCTCCCTCTCTGCCACAAGCCCCTTCTCCCTTACTCCTCTTCTCTTCTTCTTCTTCTTCCTTTCCTTCCTCCACTTCTTCCCTTGCTTCCTAGTAGTTTTCCCCTCTTGTTGAAAAAAAAAAAGAAGAGAAAGAAAGAAAGAAATAGAAGGGAAAGAGAAAGGAAGGATGGAGAGGAGGGACTTCTGTCTCTTTTTCCCTCTTTTCATCATATGGCGTGTCAGAGTCCATGAGTGGGCTGAAGAATAGAAAAAGAAAAGAAAAGAAAAGAAAAGAAGAAAAAGAAAGAAAAAAGGGGTTCTCTCTCTCTCTCTCTCTCCCTCTCTCTTTTCCTAATGCCCTCACCAATTCTCTTGAATTTCTTGAGCTGTGCTCTTATTTTTCTTGGTGTTAGAAAGCTAGCTAAGGTTGGTGAATTTCCTATTATAGTAATAGTTGGTGTAAAACTAGAGTTTAGAATTTTTAAAAATTTAGAAAAAAATGTTGGAAACTCTAAAGGATTTTAGAAATTAATTTTAAGATTGTTGATATGCCATTTATTTGATTCATACATGTGTTGTTGGCTTATTCGGTCCCGAGAAACCTCAAGGGTGCATTTGATTGTCGGTCATTGGTACCTACAAGAAAAGTAACACTTACATTTATTGTATTTAAACATAACTAAATGAGAATGTATCTCATCCATTTGAGATAATATAAAGGACCGCTATTGCATTTGATTTCATCATACATAGCATATTGCATAAAGTTTCTATAATTATGAATGGATGATTTGTGGGTTGAATGTTATAAGTTAAAGTAAATAACATTACATGCTATGATCAAATTAGGCTTGATAAATCATGATTGGTATTTGCTAAAATGTACATGTTTGGTTGTATCAAGCTGTACAGAAGTGGCATTTAATTATATTAAAATTTAAAACAAAGAAAATAGATGAGTTATATATATATATATCACTTAACTCTCAGTCCTACTGTGTTGATGTCTGGACTTGAGGTTCTTGCCATGAGGAGTAATCGTGGACTTGAGGTTCTTACCATGGAGAGTAATTGTGGACTTGAGGTCTCGATCATGGGGGGAGAAAGTGTAATCATGGATTTGAGGTTCCCACCATGGGGGGGGGGTAATCATGGACTTGAGATCCTTGACCATATAGGATAATTACGGTATCCTAGTAAGGGCTGTGGGGCTAAAAAACATGAATATCCATGTTTAAGTATAATATTATAAAGTTGAATATATTTTGGACTCTTTTATTACCTATTGATTTTATATTATAGAAAAGTTGGCATAAAATTGCATATTGAATATTATTAGTTGCATCATTTTGATATCGATTGAATTGAGTTTACATTTAATATGATGCATCAGTTTTGCATATTAACATGAATGAAATCCATTTTAATAAATGTATCTGTTACTTACTGAGCCAGGAAGCTCATAATCTTTTTTGGTTGTTTCAAATCCAGGGTTTAGAGGTTAGTTGGATCAGCATTTTGGAAACTAATGAGAAGCAGGGCCGCTTTAGTAATTAGTAAAACTGACTGACTTAAGTATATGTATATTATAGGATTTTTTGAGTGGTGTAATTAATCTATCTGCTAAAAGTATTAAATTATAAAAGTTAGAAGAATTCCAGGGTAATATGTTTGATAGTGTGTCAGTTTGCATATATGAACTTATAACTAATAGTTTGAGTACTCTGGTATTATTGTTTCCTATATATAAATGGTATAAACTATAGGTTATATTGATTCATTAATAGGTAGATGCCTTTCATACCTACATGGATAGTTTTCTATAAGTATGCGACGGCTGGTCACATTCCTGATATTTTAACCCAGGTTCGGGGGTGTGATAGTTAAAGTGGTATTAGAGCTTAGGTTTAGATCTATAAGGAATTTTGATCCTAGGATTTGCACATGCTGAGCATAGGTGGGGTAGTTATTTGATACTTAGATATTATATTTATTATAGGTGCTAGCTCTAAATTATGATAATTCATGTCCTTATAGTTGAATTTTATTACTGTCTCAATGTAAATAGAATGGCACCCTACTGTGTTAGAAAGATTGCTAGCATTGTGGATCACTTCCAAACTGGCGAATCTTCAAACCAGCAAATTGGTAGTAATGGTCAGCAATTGGATGATGGAGTAGCCACTGAAAATATTCAAACCGAGCAATCACAATAGCCTGTTGTACTTCAGATTGTAGAAACTATGATAGAAATGATGCAAAAATAGTAGCAACTATTTAGGGAGCAATAGTTAAAATAATAGAGGTGGTTCCAAAAGCAACAATTACAATTTCAAAGGCAAATGAAAGAACAGTTTTTGCAATGACAGCAGCAAATGTTGCAACAAAAGGAATCACAGTCCTTCAGTGTTGGACCTCAGACAATGCAGCATGGTGGTATAGCTGAATTTAGAAAGATGGCCCCTCCAGCTTTTAAAGGAATTACTGAACCATTGGATGCTAAGGATTGGTTGGAGGAGATGGAAAAAGCTTTTGCTGTCATAAAGTGTTTAGAAGAAGATAAAGTAACCTATGCTTTTGGGTGAAGCTTCTGATTGATGGAGAATAGTACAGACCAAGCATGCCTCTAAGATAGAGCTCTTCATCTGGGATAAATTCTATAAGGCTTTTTATGAAAAATATTTTCCTCCTAGCATTAAAGCCCCAAAAGGGCAAGAATTTATTTCTTTAAAGCATAAAGATATGACTGTGGTATAGAATGAAGCTAAATTTAATGAACTTGCTAAGTTTGCACCTAAGCTGGTAGAAGATGAGGGGACCAGAATTCATAAGTTTTAGATGAATTTAAGACCAGAAATTCAAAAAGGAGTGGCACCTTTACAATTAATGACTTATGCAGACATGGTAAATACTGCATTGACAGTAGAAAGAGAAATTGAGCAAGAATAAAAGGAAAGAGAGGGTCTAAGAAAGAGATTTAGGCCAGCCATAAGACAGAGTTGGCAAAGTTCAATTTGGCAATCGAAGAAACTAATTCAATAGGAAGTGGTTAGACAGTCACAGGCGAGTTCAATCCATTGTTATCAATGTGGAAGGAATCACTTTTTTTAAGGATTATCCTTTGAATACTAGTGCTTATTTTAGATGTGGTCAAAAGGATCACAGAATAGCAACTTATCCAATGCTAGTTAAAAGTTGGATTGCTTCAACACCTTTTGTTTCTCGACCAGCTCAAGCACCAGCAAGCAGTATTCCTTCTATTAGATAGAGTAGAGTGGAAGGCCAAATACCTTAGACTTAGGGTTGAGTATATTCCATGACTCAGCAAGATATCCAAGCTTCTAATTCAGTTATGGTAGGTACTGTTCTAGTATTCAACACCCATGCATATGCTTTGTTTGATCTTGATGCTACTCATTCTTTCATATCCACTATATTTATTGCAAAGCATGGTATATTGTTTGAACATTTAGAAACAGTGATATATATTGAAACCTCAGTAGGAGATGTATTAGTTACTGATTATGTCTGCAAGTCTTGTATTGTTAAAATAGGAGGTTAGGAGCTGGTGGCAAACTTGATAGTGCTAGACATGAAGGACTTTGATGTGATATTAGGAATGGATTAGTTAGCTACTTATTATGCTTCAGTTGTTTGCCATAAAAAAGATTATCAATTTTCATATTCCTGATTAGCCAAAGTTCCGTTTTATAGGAAGTATAGAAATTGCCCCTCCATAAATAATATCAACCTTGCAAGCTAGTCGTATGTTGAAGAAGTATTGTACTACTATAAAAATGATCTATGGCAGCACATATTATGGCATCGATTTTCAAAATCGCTGTCATAGATCTTACGATAGTGATTTTCATTAACCACTGCTATAGGTTGGACCTATGGTAGTGGTTATTGTAATCGCTGCTATATGTCAGACCTATAGTAGGGGTTAATGAAAATCGCTACCGTAGGTCGGACCTATAGCAGTGATTATAAAAAATCGCTGCCATAGGTCGACCTATAGCAGTGGTTCATTGTAACTACTATCATAGGTCGGATCTATAATAGCGGTTAGTAAAATCGCTGCCATAAGTCAGACTTATAGTAGTGGTTAGTAGAAACTGCTGCTATAAACTTATTTATGGCAGCGGTTAATTATAACCACTGCCATATATATATATATTAAAATATTATATAATTTTAAAATTTAATGTCCATCTTCATCATTTATTATCTAAATAATTATCATTAGAGCATCGTCGCAAAGGTCGCCTCGATCCGATAGCCCTAGCTTCATCGATCAGAAAAATTTGATTTCAACGACCATGAATGATGATGTGATGATCTGATAGATGGAGACATCTGATGAATCCAAAAATCTACAACGATGATCTCGGTGATGTTTGTAGCATACTATCAAAGTTTCACTTCAATCGGATATCGATATCTTGGTCAATTTAGTATAGGTTAGTTTCGACCATTAAATGATAAATGAGGGATCAAAGGACCAAACGATGTTCGATTATGAGATACTTTTTTTTATAAATGATCTTGGCTACTACTTTAATCATTTTTTATAGTGATAATTATAAAATTCAACTCGTGAGATGAAGAATGATTTAAAACTATACGTCTCCTGATAACCATTCTAAAACTTCATTGGTTGTTATGCTCGTGCTTTTGCAATATCTGCTTAACATGACAGTTTATATGAAAATAATTTAAATTTTACTATCATCACCATATAAAATATTTAAAATTATAATAAAGATCATTTAACTAAAAAATTATCTAATAATTGAACGCTGTTTAATCCTTTGATCACTTATTTCTAATTTAACGATCGAAATCATTCCATACTAAATTGACTATGATAACGATATCCGATTGAAGTAAAACTTTGATAGTATACTACAAACATTATTGAGATCATCATTGCATATTTTTGGATTCATCGAAGGTCTGCATCTATTAAATCATCGTATCATCGTTCGTGATCGTTGAAATCAAAATTTTTTAATCGATGAAGTTAGGGCTATCAGATCGAGGTGATCTTTTACGATGACACTCTAATAATAATTATTTAGATAATGAACGGTGAAGATGGACATTAAATTTTAAAATTATATAATATTTAGAAAAAAAATAAGAAAAAATATTTTCAATCTATGGTAGCGGTTATCAATAACTGCTGCTATAGATCTACAACAATGATTATAGAACCGCTACCGTAGATCTATAACAGTGATTTTGGATAACCGCTGCTATAGATTTATGACAGCGGTTCGATAATCATTGCCGTAGGTTAGGTTAAAAATCTTCAAATTTTTTCTGCTTTTCTTTTGTGCATGCTCGCTCTCTCTATCTCTCCCCCTTCTCTCTATCATCGGTGAGGCTTCTTCCCCTCCCGATCGGTGCCGCCCCTCCTTCTCCTTTGGTCGATGCCGTCCCTCCTTTCCCCTCCCCCTCTGGCCCCCCCATCCCCGGCCGCCCTTCCCACCAACTGCCACCCTCCACCTGGGCCCCCCACCTCCCACCCTCCCTCCTTCCCCCATCCCCGGCCACTCCTCCCTGCCACCCCCCACCCAGCCCCCCAACCCCCCGGCCGCCTTCTTCCTGCCACCCTGCCACCCCGCACCCCCCCATCTCCACCCTCTCCCTCTCTGCCACAAGCCCCTTCTCCCTTACTCCTCCTCTTCTCTTCTTCTTCTTCTTCCTTTCCTTCCTCCACTTCTTCCCTTGCTTCCTAATAGTTTTCCCCGCTTGTTGAAAAAAAAAGAAGAGAAAGAAAGAAAGAAATAGAAGGGAAAGAGAAAGGAAGGATGGAGAGGAGGGACTTCTGTCTCTTTCTTCCTCTTTTCATGTGGGTGTGTTGGAGTCCGTGAGTGGGTTGAAGAATAAGAAAAAAATAGAAATGAAAAGAAGAAAAAATAGAGAAAAAGGGTTCTCTCTCTCTCTCTCTCTCTCTCTCTCTCTCCCCCCCCTAATGCCCTCACCAATTCTCCTGAATTTTTTGAGCTGTGCTCTTGTTTTCCTTGGTATTTGAAAGCCAGCTAAGGTTGGTAAATTTTCTATTATAGTAATAGTTGGTACAAAACTAGAATTTAGAATTTTTAAGAATTTAGAAAAAAATATTGGGAACTCCAAAGGATTTTAGAAATTAATTTTAAGATTGTTGATATGCCATTTATTTGATTCATACATGTGTTGTTCGCTTATTAGATCTCGAAGAACCTCAAGGGTGTATTTGATTGTTGGTCGTTGCTACGTGCAAGGTAAGTAACACTTACATTTATTATATTTAAATAAAACTAAATAAGAATGTATCTCATCCATTTAAGATAATACAAAGGACCATAATTGTATTTGATTTCATCATAAATAGTATGTTGCATAAAGTTTCTATAATTATGAATGGATGATTTGTGGGTTGAATGTTATAAGTTGAAGTAAATAATATTACATGTTATGATCAAATCAGGCTTAATAAATCATGATTAGTATTTGCTAAAATCTACATGTCTGATTGTATCAAGCTGTACTGAAGTGGTATTTAATTGTATTAAAATTTAAAATAAAGAAAATAGATGAGTTATATATATATATATATATATATATATATATATATATATATATATCCTATTGTGTTGATGTTTAGATTTGAGGTTTTTGTCATGGGGAGTAATCATGGACTTGAGATTCCCATCATAGGGAGTAATCGTGGACTTGAGGTCCCCACCATGGGGTTGGGGGGGGAGGGTAATTATGGATTTAAGGTTCCTTAATCGTGGATTTGAGATCCCAGACCATATGGGATAATTGTGCTACCATAGTAAGGGCTGTGGGGCTAAAAAAATGGATACCCATGTTTAAGTATAGTATTATGAAATTAAGTATATTTTGGATCCTTTAATTATCTATTAATTTTATATTATAGAAAAGTTGACATAAAACTGCATCTTGAATATTATTAGTTGCATAATTTTGATACTGATTGAATTAAGATCACATTTAATATGATGCATCAGAATTGATATCAACATGATTGAAATCTATTTTAATAAAAATATTTATTACTTACTGAGGTAGGAAGCTCATAATCTTTCTTTATTATTTCAGACCCAGGGTTCAGAGGTTAGTTAGATTAGCATTTTTGGGACTAATGAGAAGCAAGGCTGTTTTTCTAATTAGCAAAACTGACTGACTTAAGTATGTGTATGTTATAGTATTTTCTGAGTGGTGCAATTAATTTATCTGCTAAAAGTTTTAAATTGTAAAAGTCAAAAGAATTTCAAGGTAATATGTTTGATAGTGTGTCGATTTGCATATATGAACTTATAACCAATAGTTTGAGTACTCTAGTATTATTGTCTCTATATATGAATAGTATAAGCTGTAGGTTATATTAATTCATTGATAGATAGATACCTTGCATATGCATAAGGATGGTTGTCTATAAGTATGCGGCGGCTGCTCACGTTCCTGATATTTTAACCCAGATTCAGGGGCGTGACAAGAATGTTGGTGGATGATATGTATATTACTTTTTTTTAAAGTGTCTCGTATCTACAAGGAGGCTAGTAGTACTGCAAATTAGAGTATTTTTTATATAGCCAGTGATACAAGAACTATGGTATTCTACAGCATGGCTAGTAGCATGGTGTCATTTTTTTCCAATTTACCAAAAAAATTTTCTCTCGAAACTTATCCTTGTTAATTTTGTCATTCTTGCAATCTTTTTCTATGTTATTGCTAGTGCTTGTTCATGGTAGAGCTGGTCATGAGCAAGCTTGGGCACAAAAATATCAAATTTTAAATAGGCGTGTCTCGAAGCCCAACTAAAAATGGAATGTCCCAAAGCCCAACTAAAAATGGATATAATTTAAGCTAAAGGCCCAACCCATGATCAATTCTAGTTGATGGTGATCCTAGACTAGCTGATCTTACTCAACATGGAAATTGATGATAACTATATGAAGAGGTTGGTGAGAAGGTGGTTATGAAGAAGAAACCAGTGAGTATAGCTATAAAAGTAGAATGGTTGGAGGAGGCCGGTTCATTCTAGTATGGAGGAAAGCAACACCGGGCATATAACCATTGAGGAGAGCATGAAGCAATGAACCGATGAAGGAGGTGAGGATGCACCACTCTATAGAAAGGATGCGACTACCATTAATTGACAAGAGTGCATGCTCCCAACATAGTTTCTATGGCAAAGAGCTAGTTGTTTGTGTTAGGAAGAAAGTGGTAGAAAGAAAGTAAACACTTTATTGAATTGATTGTTAAAATTGAACTCGACTATATTCTGAGCATTTTTAAATAAACTCCCTTGATATGCACAATGCACAAAAACAATGCAATATTCTCATATAACAAGACTCCTAAAGACTCTCAACAATTAGATAAATATTTTGATTCAATGAACACATAATCCAACTAAATAACATTAACTAAAAAAAAACAAATGAGATAAGGACCAGGTCAACAATCACAGCCCAAGATTGAATTAATTTCCAACAATCCCCCCTTAATTCATGCAGGGGCTTCTTTCAGGGCTTGTATTCCCAGTATATCTCAAAACTTCTTGAACTTCTCCTCTGCTAATGCTTTCGTACATATATCAGTTGGCTGAACTTCAGTATTGCAACATTCCAGCCCTATTTCTCCTTTGGCAACAAACTCCCTAATGAAATGGTGATGAATTTTAATATGCTTTGACCTTCCTTGTTGGACTGGATTTGTACTCAAGGCAATTATTGATTTGTTATCACACAGGATGATAGTTGACTTGTCTTGAGCTTATTTTAAATCTTCCAAAATTCTCCTCAACCAGATGCAGCTGTAGCTGCTACATATTCAGCTTATGTGATTGAAAGCACCATAGTTTGTTGCTTCTTTGATACCCATGAAATAGCTCTTGATGCTCAGAAGAAAACATAACTAGTAGTTCTTTTCTTGTCATCTACACTACTAACCCAATCACTATTAGCAAAAGAGAACAAATCAATGCTTTTTACCTTTCTTATACCTGATCTCAAAGTTTGAGGTGCATTGAACATATCTCGCTATACTGTTGGTTGCATCAAGATGATGTTTGCTTGGATTATGCATGAACCTAGAAACGAAACTCACAGCAAACATGATATTAGGTCTTGAGTAAGTTAAATACATCAATCCACCAACAATACTTCTAAAATGCTTCTCATTAGCTTTTTCAATCCCATCATCTAAGGATAGCTTGTCATTTGTGTTGAGAGGAGTTTTAGCTAGCTTACAATTCGGTATCTCAAACCTCTTTAGCAAGTCCATTGTATACTTTCTTTGACCAATAAAAATACCAACTAGATCTTGCACAACTTTAATGCCCAAGAAATAATGTAGTAGGCCTAAATTAGACATCTCAAAACCTGCCATCATAGACTCCTTGAAGGCTTTCATCATACTCATTGAGTTCCCTGTATATATAATATCATCTACATACAAACACACTACTAAGAACTCATTTCCATAGTTTTTAGCATATAAAGTATGTTCACTAGCACTCTTTGAAAGCTATGGTTAGCAAAATAAGTGCCAATTTTGCTATACTAGGCTCTTGGTTCTTGCTTGATCCCATAGAGCTCTTTATGTAGTTTGTAAACTATGTTTTAAATCTTTTACTACAAAACCTTTAACCTGCTCTACATACACAGCTTCAACAAGATCTATTAAGGAAAGCTGATTTCACATTTAACTAGTACACTAACCAATCATTGTGGGCTGCCAAAGCTAAACTTACTCTAATTATGTCAAATCTTACAACTAGAGCAAACTTTTTTGAAAAATCAATAGCTGGCACTTCTGCATACCTTTGACCACCAATCGAGCTTTGTTCTTTTCCAAGGTTCCATTTGGGTTGAACTTGGACTTGTAAATCCACTTGAGACCAATTGCTTTCTTTCCAACCACCAAGTCTACCAAGCTACAGGTATTATTCTTGTCAATGGCAGCAAGCTCCTCCTTCATGGCAACTACCCACTCTTTTTTATTCACCGCATCTTCAAAACAAGTAGGTTCTATGGCAAAACAAGCAAATTCAAATGAAGCCTAGATATTAACAAGAATTCTTACCTTTCTTGGAGTTGAATCCGAGGATGATGATGATGGAGTGTCTATGGTTGTAGATGGTGATATATGTGGGATGATTGTCTCCAAATTAGAATTTTCATCCTCAATAATGATAGGCATTTTTCCACCACTGTTTTTCTAGTTCCAAGCATCATTTTCATTAAATATAATATTACAACTAATAATCAGTTTTTTAGAAATAGGATTATAGAGCCTTTAGCCCTTTGTCTCCTCACAATACCCAACAAAAATGCATTTGATGCTTTTCTCATCTAACTTCTTTCTTAATTATGATAGAATAAAAGCACATGCAATGGAACTGAAAATCTTCAGGTGACTTACATTTGGTTTTCTTCCACTCCATGCTTCATATGGAGTTTTTCCTTCAACCAACTGGGTTGGAAATTAGTTAAACACATACACTACGACTACTATAGCTTCAACCCGAAATCCTTTTGAAAGTCTTTTATCCTTCATCATGCTCTTAGCTGTCTGGATAATAGTTCTATTCTTGCATTTTGCTACACCATTTTGTTGAGTGTAGCTAGCGATAAGCTATCTAGATATGCTATGATCACTACCAAATATTCTAAATTCATGGGATACAAACTTATCTTTGCGATTAGTTCGTAACATCCAGATAGAATGCCCAAATTGCTTTTCAATAGTAGCTATGAATTTCCTAAATACTTCAAAAATTTTAGATTTCTCCCTGAGGAAGTAAACCCAAGTAAATCTTGAATAATCAAGAAATTACTTACTACTATTGAGCAATGAAATATGCATAGGCCCACATAACTTAGCATGCACTATTATCAATGGTTTGATAGCTCTCCATGACTTGCCCACTGAAAATCTGTCACGATCTTGTTTTCCAAAGATACATGCATGCTTCACACACCTTACTGTGGTCACCTTTTATCATTGATAGGCCAACTACCATATTCATTTTTTGTAGCAAATACAACCCAGCATGACAAAATCTTCCATGCTAGACCATAGAATCATCATTGGAAGCACTAAAACCACTAATGGCAACATCAGAAAATCCAATAGGAAACATCTTATTTTCAGTTATTTTGACTAAATACAAGAGATTCATGTTCCTTTTATCATAAATTATACATCCATTATTGTCAAATACTACATAGTAGCCCTTCCTCATCAACCGAATCAAACTTAGTAAATTTTGAGCTAAACCCGGAACATACATTGTATTACGAATTAGCTACCTACCAAATTTAGACATTATTGAAATTATACCGAAACCATGCACCTTCACTTTGTTGTTGTCTGCTATGGTGGCTTGATACTTTACAGCTTCATCAATCTCCATAAAGAAATTTCTATTTCTTGTCATATGATTGCTGCAACCACTACCAAAATCATCACGCATATCAGTATAATTAGCCAAGCAAGTAAGAAATAAATTATTACCACTAGCATTCTTTTCCTGGAAAAAAGTTTGCTTGCTCCTTAGCCTTCGAGTAATGGTTTCTTTCTATATGGCTATATTTCTTACAATAATAGCATTGTGGAGCATTTTTACTTAGATTGGACTTATTTTCGAACCAGCAGCTTTTTTATCATGATTAGATTTTCCACAATGAGAACATGGGGCAAAGTTGCCTTCATCACCTCCATTGATGTTTCTGTGCTAGCCATTGGATTTGCCACAACCTTTTCCACATGTTGGATCTCCATGTCCACGACCGCTGCCATTACTTTCTCTTCCCAAGTCTTCAACCTTTTTTTTCCATTCACCTTTGTTTGAAATGCATGCTCTAAGGAAGTGTTAGCTGATCTGTTCTGCCACTATCGATGTGCTTGGAGAGATCCCGCTAGCTCAATCAGTGAATATTTAGACAAATCTTTAAATTCTTTAACCGCCGCAATAGTATGATTAAATTTTGGAGGAAGGCTTCTTAAAACATTTTCAACAATCTTTTGCTCTATCAAATCTTCTCCAAGAGAACCAATTTCATTCACAAGAGAAGATGCTTTTATGAAGAAATCCTAAATTGTGTTAGAAGTTTTCATCGATTTGCAAGTACTTAAAATTCTGACGAAGTGTGTATAACTTCATTGTGACAACCTTGCTTGAGTCTTGATACTCATCTTGAAGCAAATCCCATGCTTCTTTTGATGTGGTTGCACCCATTACTCTTGGAAATATGGCCCCAATCCAAAGCCTGCTGAATCATAAATAAGGCCTTGACATCTTTCTTTTTCTTCTCTTTCAGCTTATTACGTTGAGTTGCTATCAATCTTGGAGCATCTTCTGGATCAGCAGGATCTATAAATCCATTCTCAACCAAATCCCAAAGATCACATAATACAAACAAGGTCTTCATTTTAACATGCCAAAACTAATAATTAATACAGGTAAACAGAGGAATATTCTAAGAGGGGCTTATTACGCCATTGTTGCTGGCAGCCATGGTGGTTTGAATTCAATTTGATTCCACTCAAGCTAGGAAGTGTTTCTTCTCTTGAAAGTTGTGGACCAATATGACTCTGATATCAGATTTTGTTAGGAAGAAAGTGGCAAAATAAAATTAAACTCCTTATTGAGTTGAAATTTTAAAATTGAACCCCACCACAATCTCTACATCAGGTGCTTTTATAAATAGGCTCCCTTAATATGCATGATGCATCCAATCACTCCTACAAACTCTCAACAACTAGACAAATATTTTGACTCAATCAACAATCGAATGCATAATCCAACTAAATGACAGTAAGTAAAAAAACAAATGAGACAAAGACCAGGTCAACAACCATAGCCCAAATTTGAATTCCAACAGTTTTTGTGGTAAGCAGAGATCTAGCTTTCTAAAGTAATATGTGGCCCAGTTGGGCCTTTTCCATGTTCTAGGCTGTTAATTAATAGAGTTTGGACATTGATGATGCTTGGACTTGTTGGATTATGGACCTTCCTTTTCTTTTCCTCCTCTTTTATCTTTTTTTATTTTCATTTTTCCTGCTTTTATTTGTACCTATTTCATCTCTAATGAAATGTGTGATGGTCTCTTCCTACCTACGTTTTGCTAAAAGAAAAATTCTATGATAGCATTATATTACTCATTGAAATGATTTTGCAATAATCTCATATTAGTTCAGGTTTTGAAGTCTATGCTTTATATGTTTCATTTTGGATTGACATGATAAGTGTAGTTTCCTTTTGCTAATTGGGTAAACCAAAATATTGGGACCTAGTTTTAGTTCCATGGGCTTTGTTAGCTATCGAGCTTCTTATTTAAGTTTCTTCGCTAGCCTAAGCTTTAACTTTGAGCACAGATAGTCACAAACTATTTCATAATGTACTGCAAGAATCCTTTCATCTTAGAAATCCTGCAAAAATACATATATATTGTTGAGAACCCGTGGAAATAGAAGTATAATACTTCTAATCAAATGGCTTGTATATGGCATTTGGAATCTAAGGTATCTGAAAATATCTTGGCAAACTTCAAATTAATTGAATGTTTGGCTAGGACTTACTATTTTACACACTCTGACTTTGTAGGTGCACTTTCTTCCATACAAAAATATAGCATTTACAATATCATACGCACGTGCGCATACATACATACATACATACATACATACATACATATATATATATATATATATATATATATATATATATATATATATATATATATATATATATATATATATATATATATATATATATATTATTGGAGATAAATCCCGCTCCCGTCGAAGTCCAGTCTGATGCTTAGCCTAATGCAATCGGTAGTCACGGAAGAGCTTCAGCGGACGAGCTTTAGCCGAGCTCCTTCAGTTGGCCGAACTCCTTAGCGGTCGAGCCCCTTCCGAACTTTCCAGCGGTCGAGTCTTAGTCGAATCCCTTCAATCGGCCGAACTTCTCAGCGGTCGAGCTCCAGTCGAACTCATACAGGAGCCGAACTCCCTCTGCACTCCTCCAGTCGGACGCTCATGGGAGCCGAACTTCCTCCGCACTTCTTCAGTCGGACGCCTATAGAAGCTGAACTCTTTTCGGACTTCTCCTTCGGTCGGACTTCTTCAGGAGCCGGACTCCTCTCGGACATCTCCTTCGACCGAACTTCTCCAGGAGCCGAACTCCTCCTAGACATCTCCTTCAGTCGGACTCCTACGGGAGCTAGACTCCTGGATCCCTCCTTGAGTCGGACACCTACGGGAGCCGAACTCCTTTCAGGCTCCTTCAGCTAGCATTCCTTTCGGACGATCCTCTCTAGCCATATTCTCTTCGAAAGTTCGAACTCCTCCGAAATGGGTATACATCAAAGCTCTTCAACCCTCTATATGGCCCCGAGTGGCTCAATATCGGATGGCTACAGTCGTCACCATCAGTCCACTGCAGGCGATAGCAATCCACTACCGAGCAGCGATGGCTGTCACCATCAATTTATTGCAGACAGCACTGCAGGCGGCGCCTCCTCTATGACTAACTCCACTAGACCTCGAGCGACCCGCTACCAGGCAGCTGCAGTTGTCACCATCAACCTGCTAAAAGCTCCGCCTATAAAAAGGGACCCTCCAGATATGCTTTCTCTAAGCTCTGAGCTCTCCCCTCTAAAATTCTACCGAACTCATTCCTGAGCACTTTATTTTTGTTGGTCAGAAGAGCTGACTTGATCGTCGAAGGATCCTGTCGGAGCCACCACCATCGACTCCGGATAGGACTTTATTTTGCAGATCATTGATGGAGGCCTCATCCTCTTCCACTCCAACTCGATCTGACGACAACCAAATTCTGCACCAATAGAATTGACGCTAGAGGAAGGGCCTTTGCCTTTGAGGTTTTCTTATTCTTAAAGGAGTGCTCAACGACGACCTCTCTCTCCCCTCTCTAGAGATCTCCCTTCTTCCTCTCTAGAGTTCTTTTTCGAGAGAAAATGCCCCTCAGGAGAGCTTCGATCCGATGATCGACGGTCTCCACGGCCCGATCCCGTCTAGATCCGTCTACTCCTGCTCCAGTCCCGGTAACTCAGGTTCTGCCCATAGACTCGGTGGATGTGGAGCAGTTCAACCTACTTGTCCAGTAGATTCGTGGCCTCATAAAGGCGGTGCAGGCCATGCATCGACAGGCCCCAGCACTGGCTCGACTGGCGTAGGATTCTTCAGAGCTCTGTGGTCTGGTTCAGGAATGGCAGACTTGGGCTACCCGGCCTTCGATCCTTGGAAGGAGGATGTAGAGGATGGAGGGCCCCTGCTCGAACTACGACTCGACCCAGGGGAAAGCTTCACACCCATTCCACCAAAAAACCCTGGAGATCAAAGACCGTGAAGATCTCTTAGATCAAAGGCTCTTAGAAATAAGCCAACGAATCGAAGAACTCCGTCACACTCCCTCCTCGTGCGGTAATAACATTTGTACTGACCCTCCTTTTTTATAGAAAATTATGCAGGAACCGATTCCACCAAACTTCAAGCTTCCACAGTTTGAGAGTTACGACAGGACTACCAATCTGGTCGACCATCTGGAAGCTTTTCGGATGATGATGTTGCTCCACGGTGCGTCAGACGCTATTTTATGCTGGACTTTCTCCTCTACCCTTAAGGGAGTTGCCAGGAACTGATACTTGACATTTATGTCGAGTATCATCTTATCGTTTGATCAGATGAGCCATTAGTTCACAGCCCACTTCATCAGCAGTCGGCGTCCGCATCGAGGTTCGGATTCTCTGATGACCATCAGGCAGAAGGAGGAGAAATTCATCCGAATTTATGTCATCCGATTTAATGCTGCCGCATTGGAGGTCCGGAATCTAGACCAATAGATCACCATGGCTGCTTTTAAGGGTATCCTTCAGAAGAATGATTTGCTGTTCTCCTTGGAAAAGAAGTATCCTAAGGACTTTGCTGACATGCTAGCTCGGGCTAAAGGTTATGCCCAGATTGAGGAGGCCTTCAAGGCTAAGGATGATGAAGTCGGTGGTGAGCGGTGAATCGACGAGCCAGATAGGCCCGTCGAAGAAGGAAAGTCGAGTGAAGCTCGACCGCATTCTCGGACTCCTTCTGGGCGTAGGCGAGCCCGAACTCTTCCCCGGGCCTGGGGGTGGAGAAGCTCTGATGGAAGGGTGCATCGAGGTTCTCCCCAATGAAGATTTCACAACTACGCCCCCTTTAACGCTCCGAAAGCCCAAGTGCTGAAGAAAATTAGGGAACAACTTTTGAGATCAAAGAGGATGCATTTCCATCTTAGTAAGTGCAATCCCAATAAGTTCTGCCTTTATCATCATGACTATGGCCACGACATTGAGGAGTGCATCCAACTCTAGGATGAGATTGAAGAGCTCGTCAGACGAGGTAGACTTGGTCGATTCCTGCGAAGACGGTCTGAAGAGCGGGAAGATCAGCCGAGGGCATTACCATCGAGGGGGGAGGACCAACAAGAAGATCGGCTGTCTCTCGGCGTCATTAATACTATCTCAGGGGGACTTCAATAAGGAGAGGCCAACGGATCCGAGGAATCGATGAAGAGATGGAGGATCGAAGAACCCATGACCTTTACTGAGGCGGATGCCCAGAGGGTCCAGTTTCCACACAATGATGCGGTTGTAATCTCTTTGAATATTGTCGACTATGATGTATACCGCATTTTGGTGGATAATAGAAGCTCGGTCGACGTATTATTTTATGATGCCTTCTTGAAAATGTTCTTATCCGATGACCGCTTGGGGCCTATGAACTTTCCGCTGATAGAATTCACTGGCAATGCTGTATCAGTTGAGGGCATAATAACTTTGGCTATGACTGTAGGACAACGTTCGAAACTGGCTAAAGTGCAGGTCGATTTTTTAGTCGTGAGGACTCCGTCCGCCTACAATGTCATTCTCGGTCGATCTGATCTAAATGCACTTCGAGCGGTGGTATCAATCTATTATTTGAAGATGAAGTTTTTGGTAAGTCATGGAATCATAGAGGTCAGGAGAGATTAGGCTCTGATGAGGCATTGCTACTCAATCATCCTACATAAGAAAGAGCGGTCCGACCCTTATCTTGTTGACGAATTGGATGCCCACGATGACCTCACTGAGGAGCGAGACTAGCCTATGGAGGACCTCATCTCTATATCCTTAAATGATGGGAACGTGGAGAATGCAGTGCAGATCGGCTCCAACTTGGTAGACAAGGTTCGGGAGCAACTCATTGCCTTCCTCAGAAAAAATGCAGACGTCTTCGACTGGACCCTAGCGGATATGCCGAAAATTGATGCTGAGGTCATGAAACATCGACTGGCCGTTGATCCAAAGCAACGATCGATAAAAGAAAAGATGAGCCACCACACCCCGGAGAGATAGAAAGCAATCACCGAAGAAGTAGACAAGCTCCTCAAAGTCGGATTCATTTGAAAGATTAATTATCCGACCTAGGTCTCAAACATAGTCCTCGTCAAAAAGGCAAACAACAAGTGGAGGATGTGCATGGACTTCAAAAAGCTGAATAAGACCTATCCGAAAGATAGCTACCCTCTATCCAAGATTGATCAATTGGTGGATGCAACCTCGGACCACGAGCTCCTCACCTTCATAGATGCCTTCTCCGATTATAACCAGATACGGATGATGCTTGAGGACGAGGAGAAAACCACTTTCGTTACTAATCGTGATCTTTATTATTATAGGATCATGCACTTTGGACTCAAAAATATAGGAGCAATGTACCAGCATCTGATCAATAAGATCTTCAAGGAGCAGATCGATCATAATATGAAGGTCATGGATGACATGCTCGTCAAAAGTTGAGCTTCAATAGACCACCTCATCGACCTTGAAGAGACCTTCGGTGCACTCAGAAAGCACAAGATAAAACTGAATCCGACTAAGTGCACCTTTGGCGTGACCTCCGAAATATTTTTGGGGTTCATGGTGTTGAGATGAGGGATTGAAGCAAATCCTGAGAAAATTCAAACCATTCAGGAGATGACTGCTCCAAAAATGATCAAAGAAGTTCAGTGCCTGATCGAAAAAGTGGCACCCCTAAATCACTTTGTCTCAAGCTCGGCCGAATGATGTGTGTTCTTCTTTCAAGTTCTCAGGCAACCAAAGAACTTCTGCTGGACGGCGGAGTGCCAACAGGCATTTGAGGAGCTTAAAAACTATCTCGACTCACCCCCACTGCTAACAAAGCCGAACCTAGAGAGAAATTATTCCTGTACCTAGCTGTCTCTCCGATGGCCCTAGCAATAGTCCTGATCAAGGAAGAAATGAAGATGCAACATTCGGTCTACTACATGAGCCAGGTCCTGAGGTAAGCAGAGATCAGATACTCTAAGCTAGAAAAATTAACTTACTCTCTTCTAATTGCTATCAGAAGACTCCAACCTTATTTTTAGGAGCACACCATAATAGTCCTCATAGATCAACCAATAAAAGCAGTCTTCCATCGAGCAGACGCTTTTGGAAGAATCACAAAATGGACAATCAAGCTCATAGAGTTTGACATCAACTACCGACCCCGGCCATTGATCGAGGCCTAGGTACTGATAGATTTTGTATTAGAATGCACCATTCTAGTTGAAGCCGAGCTTGAACAGAGCGAGACCGACATCTTTCTATCACGGCCGAACCTCCTCGAAGAAAGTGCCGACCTTTTCGAAGGCTCTTGGGCTCTGCACGTGGATGGTTCGTCCAACTCCACTAGAGCTGGTGCGGGGTTGGTCTTGATCAGCCCCGAGGAAGTCATTGCCGAGTATGCACTATGCTTTTAATTTTCTGCGACCAACAATGGGGCCAAATATGAAGTGCTGATCGTCGGATTAAAAATAGCAAGAAAATTAAAAGTAGATCGGCTTAAAATCTACAGTGATTTCCAGCTGGTGGTCGGCCAAGTTAATGGCAGCTACGAAGCATGGGAGGAAAGTATGATGAGATACCTTAGAAAAGTGAAGGATTTGACTCCAGCCTTTGACAATTTTGGTATTCGACAGATTTCGAGGGCAAAAAATGCAAGAGCCAATCTTCTCTCCAAGTTGGCCACTTCTGTCCCAGTCGAACTTTTCAAAGAAGTATTTTTGGAGACTCTGAAGTGCCTAAGTCCAGAGGAATCCCAGGTCATTCTACAGATGAAATTCGAGCCAAGCTGGATTGACCCATTGGTCGCCTACCTCAAGGAGGGGGTCTTTCCTCATGATCCGAAAGAAGCTTGGAAACTCAAGAATCAGGCCTCTTGCTATGTCTTGTATGAGGGCAGGTTGTATAAGAGGTCATACTTGCTCCCGCTGCTAAGATGTCTTCGACCTTTAGAGACCGACCTCGCATTGTGGGAGGTGCACGAGGGACTCTACGAAAGTCACGTAGGAGCCAGGTCCCTATCATAAAACCTACTTTGGCAAGGGTACTATTGGCCAACTTTATTTCACGATTTCATGGAGTATGTGAAGAAGTGCTATCGCTGTCAGAGGAACGCAAACATACAAAGATAGCTAGCCTCCGAGCTTACTCCACTAAGTGCACCTTGGCCATTTGCATAATGGGGAATGAACATACTTGGCCCTTTTTCGATGGCGTCCGGGCAGCGAAAGTTCCTCCTGATTGCGATCGACTATTTCACCAAGTGGGTCGAAGCTGAACCACTAGTGAAGATTATCGAGGCCAAGATGCAGGACTTCATCTGAAAGTTATTAGTCTGTCGGTTTGGTCTACCCCGAACTCTCATAATCAATAATGGACGATAGTTCGCTGGAGCAAGGTTCATCGAGTTCTGTGAAAACATAAACATCTCCCACCGCTTCACATTGGTGGCTCACCCATAGGCCAATGGAGAAGCTGAAGTGACCAACCAGACCTTGTTGTAAGACATCAAGATGAGGCTCGACAGAGCAAAGGGGGTCTGGATGGATGAACTTTACCACATCCTCTAGATGTATCGGACTATACAAAGGATGCCGACCGGGGAGACACCATTCACCTTGGCCTTTGGCACAGAGGCAGTTATCCCGATTGAACTTAAGCTCTCATCTGCATGAGTCATGGCCTTCAACGAGCAGCATAACCCACAGGACCTCAGAGTTAACCTCGACCTATTGGGAGAAAAAAGGGAGGAAGCCCACATTCAGATGGCAGCCTACAGATGGAAGGTGGCTCAGTACTACAACTCCAGAGTTAGAAGCAAGACATCCAGAGTGGGAGATTTAGTGCTCCAGTGAGTCACCATCTCTCAGCCTCAGAGCCAGGAGAAGCTCATCCTAAATTGGGAAGGCCTGTATGAAGTGGTGGAGGTCATCCGATCTAGCACTTATCGCTTGAAGGAGCTCGGAGGGATGATGCTTCCACGACCTTGGAACTCAAAAAATCTGAGGATGTATTACCAATAATCTTCCTTCAATAAAACTCCTTCATTTTAGAATTATTATTTTCTGGTGCAAGAATTATGTGATGATAGGAAAGAAACGATCGAAAGTCACCGTGTTGGAAATAGAAGGAGAACCTCATCCTAACATGAGTAAAGTCGAAGACCGAGCTTTGAGGTCTTCGCCAGCAGGAGCCCAAGGAGTTCAACCTTCAACCTCGGTCAACCTCGACTGCAGGAGATAAGTGTTAGATATATGTGCCCTAGAAGTCAGAATTGGCTAACACTTGCAATACACTTCTAGGGGCAAAATTATAATTTTGACTAATATCAATAAAATGGGTTATTTTCTATCACATATGTGTATTTAGTGTCTATGATACATTCTTTGAGTTAATGGTAATGATAATTCATATTTTTAAGAGTTGAAAATTTAAGACATGAATAATCATTGTTAACTCATAAAATGCTCCCGACCATAGGATCATCATGAGGATGGTGATTGATCCGGAAGGTTGGTGTACAATCGCTTCTCTTTAGTAGATGAGTCTTGAGTCTACGGTGTGGAGACACCGAAATGAGAGTACAGATACTCGTTAGAGAATGAGGGCACTGAGCGTGACCACCTCAAGTAGTCATTAGGGAGTCTACCTTCTCATCAATGACTGACTCGATGCTGCAGTAGTGTGTCTGGTTCTTTGACCTGAGGTGCATCGGCAGTTCACCTTGAGGGATGTTATAGTTTGACTACACCATTACTCGATCTCCTAGCCATATGAAATCTTGAGGTGTATGTTGGCTATAGCATGTTCATTGTAGGAAACTGGATGGCATCAAGATGGAATCTATCTACCTCGATGGTGGTAGAGGAGCAGCCCTATGATAATCATGAGAATCAAGTCCAGAAGTCCATAGCCATGGCAGAGTGAAATAATAGAAAGAATTTCTATTTAGATTTTCACATTGGACTCGAATCGAATGATTAGATCATATGACAGAGACTAGGGTTTGACGAGTTTATCTTAACCCTAATCTGATCGAAGCTCAAGATAGAAGGACTGAATCACATAGGTAGCTGCACCTAGAGGTTCGCATTCAGCTCTGATGGGTTGCCACCATATACTGCTAGGTGTCACTGGTGGATTTTGGGAGCAATTAGAATGATTTAGATGATCGATCATTCTAGCTGTTCGAATCAGAAGAGTTCTGATCCATCAAAAAGAGTTTCGATGATGTCGATGATAGAGATCATGACATATCCCATTACCATACAGAACTGAACCTAACTGGATCACACAAATAAGGGTTTGAATCTGGTGATCATCAATTGAACTGATCCAGTTCAATTGATCTGAATGAGATTCAATTTGGTTCAAGAAAATCGTGCTAGCACTCGATTGAACCTAACGTTCTTCTTTTACTATCATAAATAAGTTGTCCCGTCTGAGCCAAAGGAGTTTGTGCTCAATTAGAGGCCTTCATATGGTTTGACTGCAAGTTTTTCAAGTCAGAAAAGGTTGTCTTATTTTGTAAGACATTACCTACCATTTTTGGTCATCTGTCATTTCTTATTCTTTGACTTTGGTCAAAAGTCTACCTTTGACTGGTCAAACGTTGACCATTGATACTTTGACTTTTGACCACATGTCACACACCTATTGGAGAGCTGGTGGGGGCCTGTCCCCCTACCAGAACCTGGCAAGGAGGAGGGCGCATGCCACCCTAGGCGTGTGCCTAAGTTGGAGGTGCCTAGGAGTCCTTGTTGGACAAGGACTCCATCTCCTTTTTGGATTCCAATTAGAGTTCTTCTAAGAACCAACTTTGACTGGTCTTAGGCACCCTCTAAGGAGAAATCCAGGGGACTCTATTCCCACTAATTAGATTTAGATCTGATTTCACAAAGAGTTGTGATTGGTTGGGAAGAAGAGAAGTTGGATCACAGTCAGTCTATAAATAAGACCCTGCGCCCAACTCAAATTACATGAGATGATTGAGATCAGAGTTTCCATATGCCCTAAGGCCTTTTCTCCTCTCTTCCTCCATGCCAAAACTTCTTCTCCCTCTCCTCTCCACGTCCAAAATAGTTTTGGAGCTTGGTTGGTATGATCTAGATCAAAGAAAGACGATCAAAAGCAAGAAGGCTGCACTGCTACATAGGACGACTGCTGATCTTCAAAAGAAGTTTTGAAGATCCTCCAGATCAGATCTAGATTTAATTTTTGGAGACGTGATAGAGAAGAAGAGGATCTCTAGATCCAACTCGAGTGGATTCGGTAGAGGCCAGGTGCTTGCATGGCTAGATCCAGAACCTTCCGCTGCATACAGGATCATCAACGGGTAATAGGATTATCCGAGTCAAGATAAGTTAAATTTGATTTAATTTATCTAAATTTATTTTAATCATTAAAATAATAAAAATTAGATTTGAAATATCCCAAATTTGATACAGATCAAAATTTTTTTTTTTTGAAATATATCTCTTGATCTGATCAGATCTGAACGAACCTGGACCGAAAAATCAGGATTTTTCTTCAACTGGTATCAGAGCCATGGTTCTAAAAGTGTTTAAATCTAATTTTAAATTTATTTTAATAAGAAAATAATTGATTTTAGATGTCACATGAGATGTGATCAGATCTGAAATTAGAAAAAATTAAAATTAAATGATTTGGATCTAAGATTAGAAGATATGCATGACTAGTTCTAGAATAGAATAGTTCTATAGAATAGTCTTGCATGTTTTTGATTTAATCTGATTAAATCATATTTTAGATCTTTTTATTTACTATTTTTGTATTATAATAACATCTAAAAAATAGTAAATAAAAATTATTTAATTTGAATATCATATGAGATATGATTGATGCATGTCTAGACTAGTTGTAGAATAGTTCTACATAATTATCTAGATTAGGGTTTATTTTGATAAGATCAATTTAAATCTAATTTTTAGATTATTATGAGATAATTTAGATCTGAAAATATGCATGATTTAATACATGAGATGTATGCAAAATATGCCATGATTAGATATGATTTATATATGACATATATAATATAGATCTAAAATTATTTTATAGTATTGCATGTTCCTGATTAAGGCATTCCTCTTGGCCGTCCGATCATAAGAATGAAGAAGGATTTAAAGGCCCTCTCTTCCCATTCGATGGGATGTTCTTATGATGTGTAGGGGTGCTGCGTATTCGTTCTTAATCAAAAATCCAAAACTTACTTTCTGTAAAACCCTAGATCCAGAAACCCTAGGATTTATTGTGCATATTTTATTTATGAACCCTACTTAATTAAAATTAAGATTATGGAATATTAATTAGGTCTAAAATTAAGAATTTTAGATCTAAGACATATTCATAATACTGGGTTCGGGCTTGGGTAGCTCAATTAAGTCTAAGCGGTTGATCAAACCAAATCAAGAGTTGGTTAGAGGGGATCAACAATGCTTAAATTGACCAGCCTAATAGGATTAAGTCTGGGTCAAGATCGAGTTATGATCAAGCAAGACCTAATTAGGCTCAGAGGTTAGAGTCTGGATTGTAGGCAAACTCAATTGGTTCTGGCTCAATAATTTGGTGTCTAAGGTAAGTTTGGCACATACGACCGACTGATTTTTAATTGGAAGCTACTCGATCTGAATGCGTTCTTGTACGAGTTAATGGCATATTCCTTCCACCGATCTCACTTACCTAGCCATATCTGTTGACACAGTTCTGATTTGAGGTGGTCAATAATCCGAGCTAACCTATGCCACTAGGTTAGTCATAATTGTTATGACTATGACAAATCTAGTTTAATGAGACCTGAATCAATTCTCCCTAAGAAAAGATTAAGTCTAAGGTCTTCCACCATTGTAGACGTGCGGGTCCTTCCCGGGGTTGATTATTCTCGACTGGATATAGTGGCTCGATTGCATCAGAAAGACGCAACCATGTCTATTAGGCATTGGATGCTATGGGCTGGAGGATGAGTTAGGCTCAATATTTTGGATACGGTGAGAGACTCAATTAGGAACCCAGTCTATGCAAATGGTGGGTCTGACTTAACTAAGGAGTGGATCAATATTCCAGATACGGTGAGATTCATGAATTAGAGATCAAGTTTGGGTGCACCATGATTAGAGAATCATTGAACAAGAGTTGTTCACTCATTGGCTAACCCATCACCAATAACTGTTAGGTGAGGTGATGAGTCAGTTGGTGAGACCGCACCACCCACTAGAAATCATTAATCGTGAAGATTTTTGCATCTCTACAGAGGGAGTGTAGGGATCCGAAAAAATAGTGGGAGCTAATTTGTTTAAAAATAAAATTCCTAAATAAATTGGTCAAATCAAAATTACAGTATCTAACTAGAATCTTTGACTCTCTACAGAAAAATGTCTGCGTCCAACCCATTGGCACATATCCTGGACACACATAGACTGACTGGATCCAATTATAAAGATTGGCTCAGGAACTACAAAATAGTTTTGGGTTCCGAGAAGTTAACCCATGTACTGGATCAGGACCCTCCCACCTTACCAGCCCATCCATCTATTGAATAGAGAGCGTCTCTGGAGAAATGGATAGACGAAGATAATAAGGCCAGATATTACATGTTGGGCTCGATGTCTGATGAGCTCCAGCGCCAACATGAAGATATCGGGACTGCTCGCCAAATGTTGGCTCACCTGCAGGAGATGTTTGGTGAACAGAGTCGCGCAACCAAATATCAAGTCACGAAATGACTTTTTAAGGCTAAGATGCGTGATGGGCAGTCAGTCCAAGATCACTATCTGATAATGATCAAGGACATGGAAGAGCTTGAGAAGCTCGGTGTGAAGTTAGACTTGGACCTGCAAAACGATATTATTCTACAATCCTTGATTGATGCATATGGGCAATTCATCATGAATTATCACATGCATAAACTTCAGAATTTCTTGGCCGAATTAATGTATATGCTGGTTACCATTGAACTTTCTATGAAAGGTTCTAAAGGCTCAGTTCTTGCTATGAAATGGACTTCTTCCAAAAGAAAGTCTTATGGAAAGAAAAAGAAGTCTGTGAAAAAGCAAAAAATGGAAGGATCAAAGAAGAAGAAGGCAGAGTCGAAGAAGAAGGCCGCTGTCAAAGGAAAGTATTTTCATTGCAACAGCGACGGTCATTGGAAGCGGAACTGCCCTACTTACCTGGCCACCCTGAAGAACAAGAAGGAAGGTCATTCTGGAGGTATGCTCATTATTGAGTCTAACCTTATGGTTTCTTCTGCATCCAGTTGGGTGCTTGACTCTGATTCTAGTGCTCATCTGTGCACTTCTATGCAGGATCTTGAGGATAGTAGGAGGCTGAGGGATGGAGACATGATCCTATGCATCGGTAATAGAGCAAGAGTTGCTACAGTAGCCGTGGAAACATATCCTCTTCAATTACCATCTGGTTTAGACTTAGTTTTGAAAGACTGTTATTTTGTGCCTGCAGCTAGCAGGAATTTGATTTCTATTTCATGCTTAGCACAAGGAAGGTTATGTGATCACATTCTTTAAGGACCATTGTAACATTCTTTATGAAAGAAATAAAATTGCAAATGGTTTCCTTATTAATGATCTTTATCAACTACATATTGATGTACCTATTCTAACTATCGAGCAAAACGTGAATGTCAAACGACCTAGGAATAGTCCAAATGACAGATATCTATGGCACCTGAGATTAGGTCATATAGCAGAAGATGGGATCAACAAATTGGAGAAAAATGGGCTATTGAGTCCATTGACTTCCGAGTCATATCCAACTTACGAATCCTGCCTTCAAGGCAAAATGACCAAACTCCCTTTTGTTGGACATGGGGAGAGGGCCATAGATCTCCTTGTCCTAGTACATACTGATGTGTGCAGCCCATTTGATGTGCTGGCTAGAGGCAATTTTGTCTACTTCATTACCTTTACCAATGATCTGTCTAGGTATGGGTATGTGTATCTTATGAGACACGAGTCTGAAGCTTTTGAAAAGTTCAAAGAATTCAGACACGAAGTAGAAAAATAAACTGGAAAACCCATTAAGGTTTTTCAATCAGATCGAGGAGGTGAATACCTTAGCCGAGAATTTTTAGACTATCTAAAGGAAAATGGCATAGTCTCTCAATGGACTCCACCAGGAACACCTCAACTCAACGGGATTTCAGAACGGAGAAATCGGACTCTATTGGATATGGTTTGATCCATGATGAGCTTCACAGACCTCCCTGATTTTCTTTAGGGATACTCATTGTTAACTTCAATCTATCTACTGAATAGGGTTCCCTCTAAAATCGTTCCTACCACACCGTATGAGATATGGCACGGTAAGAAATCAAGTCTGAGTCATCTCAGAATTTGGGATTGTCCGGCTCACGTCAAAAGACAACAAGCGGACAAGTTAAAGTTTAGGTCCTTTAGAGCTCGATTCATAGGATATCCTAAAGAGTAATTAGGATACTATTTCTACATTCTAGAAGACCACAATGTGATTGTGAGTCGACATGCCATATTTCTTGAAAAATAGTTTATTCAAGACAGCGGCATTAGAAAATAGATCAAGCTTGATGAGAAAGTCTCACTAGTAGAATGAGCTAAGGACCAATTGGAACCAAATCAGATTGAGCCAATAAGAATACTACCTCCTCCACCTCGTAGATCGGAAAGAGTTTTCCGTCCCCCTGAGAGATACTTAGGTATTATTTCAGAGGAAGTAGAGAAAATATTCCTCGTAGGTAATGGTGCTCATGATGATGATCCCAAAACCTACAACGAGGCGATATCAAATATCAACTCCGAGAAATGGCTAGAGGCAAGAAGTCAGAAATTGACTCGATGCACTCAAACCAAGTCTGGATCTTGGTAGATCCACCAGAAGGTATAGTACCTATTGGGTGTAAATGGATCTTCAAGAGAAAGATTGGTGCAGATGAAAATGTGGAGACATTCAAGGCTAGACTAGTGGCAAAAGGTTATAGTCAACGCGAAGGCATTGACTATCAGGATACCTTTTTCCCAGTGGCTATGCTAAAATCCATCCGCACATTGCTTACCGTTGCAGCCTATTTCGATTATGAAATATGGAAAATGGACGTGAAAATGGCGTTCTTAAACGGATATCTTGAGGAAGATATCTATATGGAACAGTCGCTAGGTTTCACATCCAGTGATACTAATCACAAGGTTTGCAAGCTGCAAAAGGTCCATATATGGACTTAAGCAAGCATCTCGGAGCTGGAACACTCGTTTCAATGATGTGATCAAAATGTTTGGTTTCATCAAAATGAAGAGGAACCGTGTGTTTTCAAAAAGGTCAGTGGGAGCGCTGTTGTCTTCCTCGTATTGTACGTGGATGACATCCTCCTTATTGGGAATGATATTCCCATGTTGACGACAGTCAAAATGTGGCTGTCCAAGAAATTCTCCATGAAAGATCTAGGTGAAGCATCCTTTATTCTAGGAATTAAGGTCTATAGGGATAGACCGAATAGGATGCTAGGACTTTCATAGAAGATGTACGTAGAGGAAGTACTAAAGAGGTTTAGTATGGAAAACTTTAATACCCTTCAGACATGGTATTCATCTTTCCAAGAAGATGTGCCCTAGCACACCTGAGGAAATAGAATGCATGAGCAAGATCCCTTATGCTTCTGCAATAAGGAGCCTCATGTATACCATGCTATGTACACGATCTGATATAGCCCATGCTGTGAGTGTCACAAGCAGATATCAGTCAAATCCAGGTGAAGAACACTAGACTTCTGTGAAATGTATTCTTAAGTACTTGAGAAGAACTAAGGATATAATGTTGGTCTTTGGTAATGGAGAACTCCAAGTTCAGGGATACACAGACTCAGATTTCATGTCTGATATAGATGATCGAAAGTCGACATCTAGCAGTCTATTTGTGTGCAATGATGGTGCTGTCAGCTGGAAGAGTTTCAAGCAAATGGCGATACCACCTCATCTGCGATTACCTCGAGAAGGGTTACGTCAAGGTCAAGAGAGTCAACTCTACAGATAATGTGGCAGACCCACTTACAAAGCCGTTGGGCCAACAGAGGATCGAAGCCCACCTTGAGAAGATGGGACTTAGACTTATAGCCAATTGGCTTTAGGACAAGTGGGAGATTGTTAGATATATGTGCCTTAGAAGCCAGAATTGGCTGACACTTGTAATACACTTCTAGGGGCAAAATTATAATTTTGACTAATATTAATAAAATGGATTATTTTCTATCACATATGTGTATTTAGTGTCTATGATACATCCTTTGAGTTAATGATAATAATAATTCATATTTTCAAAAGTTGAAAATTTAAGACATGAATAATCATTGTTAACTCATAAAATGCTCCCGACCATAGGATCATCACGAGGATGGTGATTGATCCAGAAGGTTGGTGTACAATCGCTTCTCTTTAGTAGATGAGTCTTGAGTCTACGGTGTGGAGACACCGGAGCGAGAGTATAGATACTCGTTAGAGAATGAGGGCACTAAGCGTGACCACCTCAAGTAGTCATTAGGGAGTCTACGTTCTCGTCAATGACTGACTCGATGCTATAGTAGTGTGTCTAGTTCTTTGACCTGAGGTGCATCGACTGTTCACCTTGAGGGTGTTATAGTTTGACTACACCATTACTCGATCTTCTAGCCATATGGAATCCTGAGGTGTATGTTGGCTATAGCCATGTTCATTATAGGAACTGGATGGCATAAGATGGAAATCTATCTACCTCGATGGTAGAGGAGCAGTCCTATGATAATCATGAGAATCAAGTCCAGAAGTCCATGGCCATGGTAGAGTGAAATAATAGAAAGAGTTTCTATTTAGATTTTCACATTGGACTCGAATCGAATGATTACATCATATGACAGAGACTAGGATTTGACGAGTTTACCTTAACCCTAATCTGATCGGAGCTCAAGATAGAAGGACTGAATCACACAGGTAGCTGCACCAAGAGGTTCACATTCAGCTCTGATGGGTTGCTACCATATACTTCTAGGTGTCACTGGTGGATTTTGGGAGCAATTAGAATGATTTAGATGATCGATCATTCTAGCTGTTCGAATCAAAAGAGTTCTGATCCATCAAAAAAGAGTTTCGATGATGTCGATGATAGAGATCATGACATATCCCATTACCATACAGAACTGAATCTAACTGGATCACACAAATAAGGGTTTGAATCTGGTGATCATCAATTGAACTGATCCAGTTCAATTGATCTGAATAAGATTCAATTAGGTTCAAAAAAATCGTGCTAGCACTCGATTGAACCTAACGTTCTTCTTTTACTATTATAAATAAGTTATCCCGTCTGAGCCAAAGAAGTTTGTGCTCAATTAGAGGCCTTCATATGGTCTGACTGAAGGTTGTCCAAGTCAGAAAAGGTTTTCTTATTTTATAAGACATTATCTACCATTTTTGGTCACCTGCCATTTCTTGTTCTTTGACTTTGGTCAAAAGTCTACCTTTGACTGGTCAAACGTTGACCATTGATACTTTGACTTTTGACCAACATGTCATGCACCGATTAGAGAGCTAGTGGGGGCCTGTCCTCCTGCCAGAACCTGGCAAGAAGGAGGGCGCATGCCACCCTAGGCGTGTGCCTAAGTTGGAGGTGCCTAGGAGTCCTTGTTGGACAAGGACTCCATCTCCTTTTTGGATTCCAATTAGAGTTTTTCTAAGAACCAACTTTGACTGGTCTTAGGCGCCCTCTAAGGAGGAATCCAGGGGACTCTGTTTCCACCAATCAGATTTAGATCTGATTTCACAAAGGGTTGTGATTGGTTGGGAAGAAGAGAAGTTGGATCACTGTCAGTCTATAAATATGAACCCGTGCCCAACTCAAATTACATGAGATGATTGAGATCTGAGTTTCCATATGCCCTAAGGCCTTTTCTCCTCTCCTCCTCCATGCCAAAGCTTCTTCTCCCTCTCCTCTCCACATCCAAAATAGTTTTGAAGCTTGGTTGGTGCGATCCAGATCAAAGAAAGGCGATCAAAAGCAAGAAGGCTGCATTGCTGCATTGGATGACTGTTGATCTTCAAAAGGAGTTTTGAAGATCCTCCAGATCAGATCTAAATCTAATTTTTGAAGATGTGATAGAGAAGAAGAGGATCTCCAGATCCAGCTTGAGTGAATATCGATAGAGGCCAGGCGCTTGCGTGGCTAGATTCAGAATCTTCCGCTGCATACAAGATCATCAACGGGTAATAGGTTTACCCGATTCAAGGTAAGTTAAATTTGATTTAATTAATCTAAATTTATTTTAATCATTAAAATCATAAGAATTAGATCTGAAACATCCTAGATCTGATATAAATCAAAGAAAATTTTTTTTAAAATATATCTCTTGATCTGATCAGATCTGAACGAACCTAGACCGAGAAATCAGGATTTTCCTTCAATAAGATCTTCCCTGAGCTTTAACCTCGACTACAGGAGATAAGATCTCCTCTGAGCCAACCTCGATTGTAGGAGATAAGATCTCCCCCGAGCCAACCTCGGTTGCAGGAGATAAGGTCTCCCCCGAGCTTCAACCTCGACTGCAAGAGATAAGATCTCCCTTGAGCCTTAACCTCGATTGCAAGAGATAAGATCTCTCCGAGTCAACCTCGGCTGTAGGAGATTAAGATCTCCCCGAGCTTCAACCTCGACTGTAGGAGATAAGATCTCTCCCGAGTCAACCTCGACTATAAGAGATAAGATCTTCCCCAGTCTTAACCTCGGTGCAGGAGATAAGATCTCCTCTGAGTCAACCTCGACTGCAGGAGATAAGATCTCCTTTGACTTCAACCTTAGCTATAGAAGATAAGATCTCCCGAGCTTCAACCTCGCCTGTAGGAGATAAGATCTCTTCCGAGCTTCAACTTGGCTGCAGGAGAATAGATCTTCCTCGAGCCAACCTCGACTGTAGGAGATAAGATCTTCTCTGAGCTTTAACCTCGACTGTAGGAGATAAGATCTCCTCCGAGCTTCAACTTTGACTGTAGGAGATAAGATCTCCCTCGAGCCAACCTCGGCTATAGGAGATAAAATCCTTCGAGCGTCTGAGTCAACCTCGGCTATAGGAAATAAGATCTCCCCCGAGGAGCTTAATCTTCAATCTCGACTGGAGATGGGATCCTCCCGAGCCTCAAGTTCAACTTCAACCTTGGTTGGAGACAGGATCTCCTCTGAGCTTCAATCGCAACGTCAGCAAAAGACAAGATCTCCCTGGACCTCGGCTGGAGATGGGACCCCCCCAAGCCTCAACTTCAACATCAACTTTGGCTGAAGATAAGATCTTCTTCGAGCTTCAACTTCAATGGATGTAGAGCCTGAAAAAGGACTTTGGCAGTCGCCTATTTTGATACTTCCTTCCTTCGAATTTCAAACTCGAAAGTGAAAAGACTATTATTAGGGATAAACCCCACTCCCGTCAAAGTCCAGTCTGATGCTCAGCCTAATGCAACTGGTAGTCACGGAAGAGCTTTAGCGGATGAGCTTTAGCCGAGCTCCTTCCACCAGTCGAACTCCTTAGCGGTCGAGCCCCTTCCAAACTCTCCAGTGACTGAGTCTTAGCCAAATCCCTTGAACTGACTAAACTTCTTAATGGCTGAGGTCCAGTCGGACTCGTACGAAAGTCGAACGCCCTCCACACTCCTCTAGTCGGACGTCCATGGGAGCCGAACTCCCTCTGCACTCCTTCAGTCGGACGTCTATAGAAGCCGAACTTTTTTCGAACTTTTTCTTTAGCTGGACTTCTTCAGGAGTCAGACTTCTCTCGAAGATCTCCTTCGATCGGACTTCTTCAAGAGCCGGACTCCTCTCAGACACCTCCTTCGATCGGACTCCTATGGGAGTTGGACTTCTGAATCTCTCCTTCAGTCGGACACCTATGGGAGCCGAACTCTTTTCGGGCTCCTTTAGCTAGTGTTCCTTCCGGACAATCCTCTCTAGCCGTATTTTCTTCGGAAGTCCAAACTCCTCCAAAATGGGTATACGTCAAAGCTCTTCAACCCTCCATATGGCTCCGAGTGGCTTAGTATCGGATGGCTGTAGCCATCACCATCAATCTGTTGCAAGCGACAGCGATCCACGATCGGACGGCGATGGCTGTCATCATCAATCTGTTGCAGGTAGCACTGCAGGCAGTGCCTTTCTTCGTGACTGACTCCACCAGATCTCGAGCGGCCTGCTATCAGGCAGCTGCAGCTGTCACCATCAATCCTTTACAAGCTCCATCTATAAAAAGGATCCTTCAGATACGCTTTCTCTAAGTTTTGAGTTCTCCTCTCTAAAACTCTGTCGAACTCATTCCTGAGCACTCCATTTTTGTTGGTCAGAAGAGCTGACTTGATCGTCGGAGGGTTCTGATGAAGCTAGCACCACCGACTCTGGACAGAACTTTATTTTGCAGGTTACTGATGGCGGCCTCATCCTCTTCCACTCTAGCTCGATCCAGCGATAACCAAATTCTACACCAACATATATATATATATATATATATATATATATATATATATATATATATATATATATATATATATATGGCAAACTGATCCTTAGAATTAGAGAGAGAAAATAATTCATAAAGCCCATAAAAAAGTTTAATACAAAAGGATAATTATGTAAAAAAAACCATGATAATCTATATATATATATATGGAAATATGGCAAACTGATCCTTAGAATTAGAGAGAGAAAATAATTCACAAAGCCCATAAAAAAGTTTAATATAAAAGGATAATTATGTCAGAAAAGAAACCATATGACAGATTATCAAAATTTGTACCCAAATATAAGTATAAAAAATAATTTTTTTTATCTTCCTTTCTCTTCTTTTAGTATCTTTTTCTTTCCTTCCCTCTCTTTGCCTCTTGACGTCTTTCTTTCATCGGTCCTCAGGTTAAACAGTTAGCCAATTTTGCTCACAATCATTTCACGGCATCAATTGTAAGGGCCCATCGATTGACTATCCCAAGAAACTCCATAGGCTCAATATTTCCTGCATGAATCCCAGTGCACAGAAAAGAAAGCAAAAAAATAGATGAAAAAAATCAAACTCTTTGTAGGAGTTCAACTTCTTCTCCAATTTCGATGGATTTGGAGAATTAGAATTCCATTTTTTACTTAATTAACCTCAGATTTTGGCTTAAAAAATCAATCTTCACCCCTCTCTCACATCAACCTTTGAAATATATCAATTGGAGTTGTGATTCAAATGCTTCCATGAAAGATTTCTTAGAGATTTTCTAATTGATCCAGCCATAAGATCTCACAGCAGGTTGGGTAAGGGCTAAATCTTTCTCATTCATCCTCTATTTAGTCTTATGAAGCTTTTCTTTGACCCAATTAAGACCAGCAAGTTGCCGAATTCATGTTAGAATAGGGCTTCCCCTGTTTCTTTCTTTTTCGATCTCTTCTTTCGTCGAGCTGATCACCATTGTTGGATGACGTTGTGCTTGGATTGCCAAGGGCTGAAACCACAGGGTCTGCTACTATCATGGGTTACCACTAGGGGTGTGGTCAGCCCTAGAACCTTCCCCTAATTTTTTCTAACAAGAAGAAGAAGAAAACAAGAGAGAACAAACAAAGGATATCCTCGCCTCTCTTTCCTTTTCTATCTCTTCTCTTTCTCTCTCATCATATACTCTCCCTTTATATGTTTAGTGAACAGTGGTGCATCTAGAGATGTTTTGTACGTTTGGGTTGACCCTAGGAGGGTTCCCACCTCGGCATTGTGTGACGAAGGATCCAAGCCAAACTTATACAACTGTCTATCCTATTTGAATCCTGGACGTTAATGATTTTTTTGATGATAAGGTTTCATTCTGTAGATGAGCAATTATCTAGGCAAGATAGTGTTGAGTTGAACACTTTGCCCCCAAGTTCATAGACTGAGGATTGGGTCAATGTTTATGTTGGAAAAAGCATCTCAAATTCAATCTATAACATAAAAGCCCATGAAGAAGAAGCCCATAGCGAAGATCCAGCAATGGAGAAGCCTGTAGGAGTAAGTGCGGCTACAAACATGTGCAGCCTACAGGTGCATGAGGCTCAGGCATGTGGGCATGTGGCCCAGGCATATAGGATGCACGACCTGGCGTAGCCCAGGATGTGCGACCATGCAATCCAGGATGTGCACCATGTAGTCCAGGAGTTTTCATGCAGTCCACGCCTCAAGCATGGACCCTTAATGGCTTATGGCTATTTTATGCAGTGCACATAATAGTTTTGCGCAATCGGATAGATGAGGATGCGAGCGGGCTTAATTGGATGGCCAAGAGATTGTTTGGATCATAATGGGATACCTAAATCGACTGAAACTACGTTTTAAGATCTTTAAAAGAGGCTTGATGGCCTGTTGAGCTAGGGGTGAGCATCAGGTAGCCGGCAGAGCCATGGAGAGCATGGGTAGCAATCGAAGACTTAGGTTGAGTGTTCAGGGGCCGGTCTCCTTGTGAGAGAGAGCTTTGTAATGAGGTTTTTTTATACTATTTATTGAGAAAGAGATTGACGTATAAAATTTAAGAGAGTATGATCTCCTCTTATAAATTTTCTCTTTTCTCATAATGAAGCTTGCATACCCTATGGAGGTAAGCTTTGACTTAATCCATGTATTTGATTATGTTCTTTTTTTATATTTCTTCTTCTTTTTATTATGGTATCGATATCATTATTGACATTTCAATCTTGACCTAGGAGGATTTGTATTATGCACTTATCAGAGATCTTCTCAATAAGTGATACAAGAGTAAGTGATATTACAATAATTGATATCAGAGCTAAATTATTAGTGTTAGATTTTTTGAGTTACGGCGATGTTGATCGAGATTGAAGAAGATAGAGAAGATAGGCTCAATCCAGGTAGAGATCAACTAGTATGATGAAAAGAGCAATTTTTTTCTATGGCAAGCAAGGGTGCAGAATGTGCTCATCTAGTAAGGGTTGATTGATGCTCTCTTATGCGAGGAGAAGCCAACTACCATGAAGATGAAGGATTGAAAGTTGTTCCAGATGTAGGCGGTAAGCACGATCTGCTTGATCTTAGCGGATGATGTGGTGATCCATGTGCTTAGCAAGACTTTTCTAACAGCGATGTGGTCAAAGATCCTCACCAATGCTCTCTTTTTTTGAAAGTAGTTCTACTAGCTATGGATGAGTGAGGGGCAAAGAATGCAGAAGCATCTCAGCAATTTTTAGAAGATCCTCATCATCTCCTCAGCATTGGTGAAAAGATTGAGAAGAAGACTAGAGCATTGGTCTTACTCTCATTGCTTTCCTCTTCTTTTGAGTCTTTAATGACTGCACTTTATGTGGAAAAGAGCACCATCAAGATGGAAGAGGTTACTTTTGCACTTCTCTAGAATAAAAATTCTGAGATGGAAGAATTGAGTCTTGAGTTTAGATGGCAACTTGACTATAATGGTGACTAGAGATGGTGGTGGCAGTAGATGAAGTGGTAGAGGATCTCAAGATGGGTGGTCTAAATATAAGTCAAAAGATTTCAGTAAGATCAGATACTATCAGTATGATGAGTTGGGACATCAAATCAGAAATTGCTCGCAACTTAGAGATCGGATGGAGGCTACCATGACGGTGGTCCAAGATAGTGACATAGATGAGATCGATGATGTGCTTATGGTCTCTAATGAGGTATCTACTTTTTTTCAATAGTAAATTTTAGATTCTACATGTTTACATCATGTTTGTTGTAGAAAAAAGTTGTTGACTTTCTAGAGAGTAGTGAGGGTACTGTTTATTTGCTAGATTGATCAAGCTATGCGATCAAAGGCATTGAAACCATCAGCTTGCAGGCATAGGATGGGGTAGTGAGAAAATTAAATGAGATCCGATACATAGCTAGTTTCAAGAGGAATTTGATTTTATTGAGTAGACTAGATTCAAGCAGCTATAAATAGAGAGCTGATGATGGAATCCTAATGGTTATGCATGGCAATAGGATTGTCTTAAAGAAAAAAATATATGGAGAACACTATCTCTTGGTAGGGAGCTCGGTGCGAGATAGAGCTTCAGATGCTAGTGGAAGCTCAGTGCAAGTTAGAGTTTCAGGTATAGATGGATTGGACACGAGATGGGAGATTTAGGAAGATAAAAAACAACATATCATAGGGTAAAATTTCTATTACCATAGGAGGCTATCTCAAGCACGTTTTAGGTCAGGTAGATCACAGTATATGATGGAGATGGGATCGAATGGTCTGACTCGACTTTCATATTTTTCCATCCCTGAGTAGCTAGATATATGCCCCACAGCATAAGGGCAAGATCATTCAAAAGCTCTTAGAGTTAAGTAGAGGTCGAATGTCGAGTAAAGATGGAGATTGCTAGACAAAGCACCTCAAATTCGATCTATAATAGAGAAGCCCATGAAGAAGAAGCCCATAGCAAAGATCTAGTGATGGAGAAGCCCGCAAGAGTGCATGCGGCCTGCAGACACATGCGGCCTGCAAGCACACGAGGCCCAGGAATGTGGGTGTGCGGCACAAGCATGCTGGACATGCGACTGGCATGGCCCAGGATGCACGACCTCGTGCGGTCCAGGATGTACACCACATAGTCCAGGACACATGACTATGCGGTCCAGGAGTTTTCACATGGTCCATGCCTTGCGCATGGACTCTTAGTGACTCATGGCTATTTTATGTGGTGCAAGGATAGTTTTGCGATCGGACAGACGAGGATGTAAGTAGAAATCATGTGGATCATTTGGGACTTATTATCTTATTTTATGATTGATATCTATTAGACATTATGCATAAAGTCATTACATTAGATTTTATAATAAAGTTTAGTTTATTTTATTTTATACTGATCAACTATTTACCATGTGATATAAAAATAATCAAGAAATAAGCATAAAGTTTCATTTTTTCCTAAAGTAAAATACTATATAAAGAAATTGGTTATCAGTATCACTAGTGTTGTAATGCCTGAAAGATTGGGTGTTGCTTGACAATGTATTTGCCACCATGATTTATATTGATGATTATTTTATAATCAAGTATACAGTGTATATCCTACAGAGAAATTAGTATTTTAAATATAGCCACATCAATTTTCAATTATCAGATCCAAATAAAATTTTATTAAATATTTTTTGAAATACTTTAAATAATTAAAATAAAGATGCTTGTATTAGGTTGGGCCAAGTGGGAGAATATTGGAATTTATCCAATTAACCCTATATGGATGTGTTTCATACTAACATGCATTGGGATTTGGTTTACATGTTTTAGATTGATCTGGACTCTAATTAACGATAAACCTCTGATAAAGTGATAGAGATATATTTAATGATTTGATAAAGTGAAACTTTACATAACTATCATAGATAATGTCCATCTTTTAATCTTTGCAACTAATTCAGATAGTGCCTCAAATAGATGAGGCATGGGTCTCCAACTTATCTAAAAGCTTGTGAGGTCCTTTCCATCAGGAATACTTGAAGTTAAGATTGAAAAACTAAAGTGCTATTCAATGATATTGAGAAGCACATCTAACTGGTTTTCTTATGGTTGTAGGTAGGTTGATTCGAGAGATCACGGACAGCAGGTTGATTTCAGATATTGCGAACGGCATTGATGGCTTCTTCTTCCAGTAAGTTACATTGCCCTATAAATTTCTAATATAACATACTAAATTAAGCTTGCTATCAACTGAGCCTAAGCTCTTGATGAATAGCTTCATTCATTGATAAAGCAGTAAACATTGAAGTAGTAGTTAGTATCTATGTTCTTATTACTTATACGTTCAATGCAATGATAGGCCTTTGAAACCATTATGATAGTTATTGAACTTCCTAGAGATGAATATTATTGGGTCAAGCTCTAGATTTGCTTGCATGGTTTACTAATTAAGCATCATGGTAGTGTACAAGCAATTGATATGATCAAAGACATCGATCACCAATTACTATTTTTTTCCTGCAAACTAAAGGTGGGATTTGTTCCCACTTCAACTCTCCATTAATATAGTTATGGTTATGCAAACTTTGACACAATCCGCCCAAAAGTCCCAATTTTTAGGATATGTATAGGATGGTAAATAGAAAGTACCTTTTTTAGGCTTAATTATAGGGATGGCAGCTATTGTGGATGAAACCCACTGACTGAGACCAGTCTACCATTGGACTTTTCCAATATAATATGGTGGAGTCACACCAGGTGCGGACCAGGACTGCCAATTTGATTAAGCCATGTGGGTGAAGCATATGCCTTACATCGATAACTAACAACCTTGATTCAGAGAAAGTAAAAGAAATTCCTTCCTCAATAGAAAGCTAGAACATAGCCTAACCATTAAAAAATATATTCCAAAGCTAATCATCAGCCTATTGATGGTTGAGCTAATCTTGTAAATATATATGATTTATTATGAATAAAAAGTTTATTCTAGCTTTTTTATCATAAATGTACATCTTTCTTTTTTGAACCCTTATGTTGTGATGAAGTCTTTAGGATTATTTAGAATTGATAAAGAGAGAATTTATTATTTAGTTCTTAAATATGTTCACAATCAAATGATATATTATTACCTAGGATGATAACATTTATCAAATATAGATCATTGTATGTCATATAGATTGGTTGTCCTCCTAACCAAGAAGTATGAAGATATTAGTATGACATGCAAGTGAGATATAAAGGTACATCATCACTAAACATGACCAACTCCGAAGTATTTTACTATCAAGATTTGCTCCAAAGGGATATAGGTATAAGTGTTTCTCTAACCTGAGATCACCATGATGACTTGCAAACAACTCACTATGCTTTAGTACTGGACTATCTGAATTTCTAATTCAATGATGAAATATTTTTGGATACTGTCAAGTACTTATGAAGTCGGTGTATGAGTCAAGATAGGATTAACCACTCCTGATTTTAGGAAATGTGTTGTATTATGTTTCAATTTAGCAAAATCTTGGCCATGATAGCCTTTATGAGGAATCATAGGACTTATTGTATTGAGACATATTATGGATGCACTTTTCTAAGGTTGATAGTTTAATCCCGAGTCATCCTAAATACAAAGGTCAAAGGGATGAATTATATGATAATCATATTCAAATAAATTTTAGAATATTGCATTACATATATTTGACCTATCCGGATGTTGAGACCATTGCTAGATAGTTACTTTGATTGATACAAAAATTTATTTCTATGCTACCAGCTTAGATTCAAAGCTATGGGATCACATACATTAGAGATTTCTATCTGATTTGATGGTAGATTAATGATTACGAATCATTCTGAGATCAAATAATCAATATGATTGATGTTTGATCTAGTGTAAGTATTATAGAAAGATTAATTAGTAATTAGATCGCTAATTGGCTCAATTTGATTAAACATTAAGGCTAAGATCGAGTCTAATTGAATGAGATTCAATTTTATTTGATTTAGACTTGATTAGGTCAAGTTTAATTAGTTTATGAGATAAGCCAATTACAAGAAAGATCAATTCTCTATTCAATTAGGACTCGTATGCATCTAATTCCTAATTAGCTTAGGATTTAAATTAGAATTAAATATAATTTAATCAAAATTAAATAGGCTCCTAGTTGGACTAGGATTATTCTTAATTAGGTTGTACCAATCCTAATTTAATTGAGCTTAAAATTTAATTTGACCAAAGAAAAATTAGAAAGCCCAGTTGGACTGGGACTCTCTCTTCCTTGGTGCCTAGACTCTCCATGCCCACATCCCTTCTTCTAAGTTTTGCATGATGTTTCTTATGCCCAAGAAGCCCCCCATGCATCCCCATATCTCTTGTTTGGGAATTTGTTTTGACTAGGTCAAAACAAGTATGTTGTTTCGACCTAGGACTCTATTTGATAAAGTTTTCAAAAATCAAAACTCTATCCATTGAAGGTGCCATTTGTAATTAGATTTGATCAGATTTTTGGCACATGAAAGGAAGGGAATATGCATAAATTTTCTAATATCCTATGCTTAAGGAAAAGGAGGTGGTGCAAAAAAATTGGCATCCCAAAGTTTCTTAGTTTGGAAAATATCTTAACTAGATATTTGACCTAGACTAGGACTCTACCTTTTCTCCCTATTTAAGAGGGCTAAGGCATGAGATTTGAGAGAGACTTTCATCATGGCATAATCCTTTGGGCATGGGAATATTGGGTGCAAATACTCTTGGGGCATGGGGTTTATTTAGGATAACATCTTAGGTTGTCCTGGTGAGAGAAAAGAAAGAAGAGAAGAAAGGGTATCTTCTCTAGAGTTTTTCTTCCTCTTTCTTCCACAAATCTTTAAGAGATTAGAGAGGAAGATCATCTCTCCTAAGTCCTCCTCAAGTTTCTCATCCTTTGGAAAGTCTAAGAGATCCGAAGAAGAAGAATCAAAATCAACCATTGGGAGGGATCTGCAAAGTGCTAGCATGCTGCATGAATTTTCGATTGTCGAACCTCCGATTAGCCTTGAAGCCTCATGTGGATAACTTGTAGAGGCTAGATGACCTGTGCAACTTTGAGTGATATTCTCATCCATGAAAATAGCAAGTAGAGTTTTTGACCCATGATCAGATATGGAGATCTGATCTCTATAGTGTACTAGATTAGATTTAGATCGGAATTGATGTAATCAATACCTTTTAGCATTATTTATTTTCAAATTTGTTACATGTTTATATCATGTCATAAGATCCTAGATCTAGGTATTTTTATATATATTAGTAGATTAATATGTTTAATATAAGAATTTTGCTATGCCAAATTTTGAAAAAATTTCAAAATCTATGCATGAAACCCTAGATTTTTTTTCCATCATTGATAACAGAGCCTAAGTCGATTGGCATAGTATTTATGCATGTTTTAGATTGATAATTTAGATTAGATCTAAATTATAATCTTAGATTTGAATTTGAATAAATAATTTTTAGATTGCATGGATTGATTTTATAAGATTGTCCTACTGTAAGGTTTATCCCTTACAGCAAAAAAATTATCCTAGTATGTGCTGATCTAAAAACTAATCATAAATATGTTAGATATGATCTAAATAGATTTATAGTTTGTTAAAATTGAAATTATTTCAATCATCATGAATATGTTTAGATTAGATATAAAATTGATTCATGGTTATGCTTGTAGATTGTAAAAATATTTTACAAAATCTATAAATTATTTTCAAAATATCGAACCCCAACCCATCAGCCCAATACTTAATTGAGAATTAAAGTTACAAATTAGAATCTAGAATTATAAATTACAAATTCTAAGACAAAATCATAACATATCAATTAATAGGTTAGTATGAATTAGTTCCATTAATTATGTTAGATCTAAGGTTAGATTAAAGAATAGACTTAATTAGAGTAATTGACTGAATCTAATCAAGTATTATTTTAGATTAGATCAAGGATACTCTAGATCGATTACAATAGTTATAGCTGATCAAGTTCATATCTTTAATAAGAACCAAATGGATTTGATTTTTAGCTCAGTGGTCTAGCCTGAATTATTAGATAGATCCAATCAAAACTAATTAATCAGTTGGTATCTAAGATAAGTCTAGTAGTTTCGATTGGTGATCTTTAATTAGGAGCTACTCACACTGATTCAGTCTTTGACAAGTTAATGGTATATCCCTCCCACCAATCTTACTTATCTGGCCATCTTGATGAAATTATATTTTGATTAGATCACTTGATGACTCGAGCTAATCCATATCAACTAGATAAATTAGTTTGACTGATTTAGGTGCCACTAGACTGGTTTATCTCTGGTCTCCATTAATCTAACTTAGTGAAGTCAATGGGAGGATTGTGATTAATTAGTTAATCTTCCTTTTTCTCTTAAAATAAGTTAATTAAATCTTTTAAAATTATTAATTTTTTAAAATAAAATAGTTATGGTGATAACTAGATCATAGCCTTCCATTAAGTTGAGTGATAATGGATTTATTAGCTTGATAATCATTGGAGGCTCAAAGGTCTAGTGCTTATTGACTATTAGAATTATCATTCATAATATGATTACTTAGCCATGTCTCTCTAAATGGTGGTTAGGTTAACCAACAAAGTCGAGCTTAATGATTCATTAGTTAGATAGACCAAGTATGGTCATGTTAATGGTTGGACCTAACTGGACCTTTTTAATGGAGGTCAAAGCCTACTGATTAGACTTCTAGGATAAAATTAAATTACTAAAAGTTGTTTAGAAAAATAATTAGTGGAGAACCTACCTATAGATGCACATGAATTGACCGGCCAAAGTTGGGCTTGTGTGTAGTTTGTATGGATTCTAGTACCCACTAAAAAATTAGGATAACTTTTTGAATTGAAGATAGAAGCTATCAATTTGTATAAAATAATGAAAGAACCTCTAGACTTAAGTCCAAATCTTTAGGCTTAATAAATCATATACTAATTAGATTTTTGATTTTTCTTTGAGTAGTTATGGCCACTATCCTGTTGCTTCATTCATTGTTGGATAATGATAAGTTAACGGGACCAAACTTCAGTAGCTAATATCAAAAGTTGAAGATTGTCTTGGAGTATGAGCAGATTTTGTACATTCTGATAGATCCAGCACCTGAAAAGCTAGCTCCGAACGCACGTGGGATGGTTTAAGATTCTTACCAAAAGTGGCTCAACGACTGAACCATGATTTATTGCATCATGCTGGCAGCTATGAGTGATGAGTTTAGTCGCAAGTTCGAGAATGCTTAGCTTGAAGACATCCTTCAAATGTTGAACAAGCCTTTTGGCACTCCTAACGATGTTAAGAGGCATAAGACTAGTTGTACCATCTTCAATGCTTGGATGAGGGATGGTGTATTAGTCACTAATCATGTATTGTACATGATCGAGATAATTGAGTGCTTAAGCAAGCTTATCTTTTCCTTGCATGAGTAGTTTGGAAAAGATGCTATACTAAACTCCTCGCCCAAGTCTTACCTTCCCTTCCTTACTTATTTTAGAATGACAAAGTTTGTAGTTAACTATCATGATCTATTGGAGTTGTTGCAAAATTTTAAGAAGGATCACCAGCTCCATAAGGAGTCAGTGAATGTAGTGAGAGGATATTCTTTTGGTTGTCAATACTTTAACAAAAAAAAGAAGAACAAGAAGAAGAATAAAAAGGTGCAGAAATATGCTGGGATATCTATGCAAGGTCAGACAAAGAGATCCAAGCCTGGTAAGAGTCAAGCAGAGTGCTTCTATTGTAAGAAGTAGGGGTACTAAAAGAGGAACTATCCTTAGTACATTGTCTCCCTAAATCCAAATAGGTCGAAAAAAAAGCAAATTATTGCTAGGCAAGATATTTATATGATAACTCCTTGCAATTTCTTAATTTATGATACTACTGACTGGGTATTAGATATCAAAAGCCCTTATCATGTTGAAAAAATCAGTACTTATCTAATACCAATTATTATGCCTATGGCTGCTCGGAACCACAGTCATAGATCCGATCTCTTGTGCGAACCTGGGTGTTAATCTAGAAATATGAAGAAGAGAAAAAGTTAATGACAACACCTAGGGCTTGGCATTGGAACCAGAGAGAAAAGAGAGAAGAGAGTTAGGGAGAAAAAGCTCTATATTGATTCTACTTCTTGTAAAAGTTACAATACCTAGGTTTATATATCCTAGGATTTCTGCTATACTACATGAACCCTAATAAATCCAAACTCTAGCTGAAAAATTTTTCTAGGCTAACCCAATACATGACTCATTGAGTCCATGTACACCCATGTCTTCCATACTCTCATTCTCTAGATCTAAATCCGATCCATACATAAGTTAGCTATCTTAAGACCTTATTGGACCAAGCCTTAAAATCTCTTAGATTAATCCCAATCAAAGACTAAATAAAAAACTCATCATATTCTGTACGCCATCGTTGAGCCGCTTTGTCAGTAGCCGAGTTGGCTCGATTGCATCTCGTCCGAATTCTATCTTCTATCTACCTGAGATAACTAGCTCGACTGTGCCTCGAGCTGGCTCGACTATGTATCTGAGCCAGCCCGCCTATGAATCAGCCCCTTGTCTTTACTAATTCTTCTCCTAGCTTTAGTCCTTTGCTTCATCTTATATTCTAGGTCTCTGAAGTACCTACCAAGTCCCTCAAGATCCTCACACCTGAACCTTGAGCCTATGTAAGGCTACATGCCGCCTTCATCCTAGGATAACTCCTATAATAATCCTAGGACTACACCTATCCTAGACTTTTCGAAGCCAACATCCTGGTTCCTCCGATGGCCTCCCAAGGCTTGGGAGTACCATAAATCCTTACAATCTCCATCTTGGTGTGCCTAAGCCTTGGCATACTTGGCAATGTTCTCCTGCACAATCCTACTGTCGATGCATGTCCTGACAAATTCTTGTGCTCACCTTGCCACTACTATCCTTCTTCAACTGCTGAGCTACCATTGAGGCCTTTGGGATGACCGCCTCCCCTACTGAAGACCTTGGCTTACACCTATGCACCACCCTTGGAGTTGTAGGCATCCTTCTACTTGGCAGCTGCATCATTTATCCTAGACTTTCATGAAAAATCTATAGCAATCCTATGTCTGCACCCGCTGCATACCCTGACATGATCTCCTTAGAACTTCGCCTGTCCTTCCGCACGTGCTGCTCCACCTAAAATTATGCATCTTCGGTATTGGTGCTAGAATATTAGTCCTCCTGCACTCCTCCACCGTGAACTTGTGTCATATCTCTTTCTAGTTATAAAGCCATCTCTATTCGATGCTCCATTTGAAACTGAAGTTTCCTCAATGCTGTAGAAGCTGACTCTGTAACTAAGTCCCTCGAGGCTAACCATCCAATGCTACACTATTGGGTTTGCTGTTGCACCTCGAATACTGTCGCTGCTCCTTCAGATCCTTCATACTCTGCGGATCCCTCCGAAACTATCTCGGATACACTACACCCCATAGGCTCCTCTGAGACTACCAAGAGGTCATTCAACTCTTCACTTTCAATGACTGAAATAATGAAATCCTTATCCCTCTTTTCTCCTCTATTACACTTCTTCCAAAGTGGATATTCTCGCTTAAAGTGCCCTACTTCACCATACTTGAAGCACTTTTTAGACCCCTTGCTGCCCCTCTGCACGTCCTTCTTCTTTCCTTTCTTTGGCCTCTCTGAAACTATGAGATCCTTCTGAAAGACCTTCTTCTTCGTCATCCATTCCCGCTGCTCGTTGGACCTTAGCACTGATATGATCTCCTCATAAACTAGTATCTCCTTACCATACAATAGCGTAGTTACCAATAGATCGAATCTCCCAGATAGAGAACATAGCAATAATAAACTCTTATCCTCATCTTTGAGCTTCACCCCAATGTTGAGCAAGTCTATGCTCATCCGATCGAATCATTGAATATGTCCCACAATATCTTTGCCCTCCTACATCCAAAGGCTATACAGTTGCTTCTTCAGTACTAACTTATTGTACATGTTCTTTCCCATGCACATCTGATGTAACCTCGATAATAAACCCTTGGGTGTCTTCTCTTCCAACATGCCATACAACACCTCATCTATCAGATAAGTCTTAATCATGGCACATACCCTTTTTTGCAAGAACTTCACTTCTTGTCTGTCATCTCCTCCAGCCTATCCTTCTAGGCTGAATCTAGTCTCATCTAAATCAGCAGATCATCGATCCTAACCTTCCACATCATGAAACTATTCTTTCAATCAAACTTCTCAAATCCTACCTTCAACCCGCTATTCTCCATGGTCAAACCAAATAAAAAATAGCTAACAGATAGATATGAAAATTACCTTGACTAGGAACGATGGATAGCAGCCCTTAGATCTCTTCCTTCCTCATGAAGCCTAGAGAAAAGCCTTAGATCTGAACCTCACTGTTGATCTCTACTGAAATCTGATCTTTTTTCTTCCTCATGCTCAATCGAGCTCTGATACCACTTGTTGGAACAATCGATATTGATTTAATATTAATTATTGTGCCTACGGCTACTCGAAACTATAGTCGTAGATCCAATCTCTTATGCGAATCTAGATGTTAATCTAAAAATATGAAAAAGAGCAAAAGTTGATGACAGCACCTAGGACTTGGCATTGGAATCAGAAAGAGAAGAGTGTTAGAAAGAAAAAGCTCTGTATTGATTCCACTTCTTGTAAAAATTACAATACCTAGATTTATATATCCTAGGATTTCTGCTATACCACATGAACCCTAATAAATCCAAACTTCAGCTAAAAAATTCTGCTAGACTAATCCAATACATGAAAGCACTCATCGAGTCCATGTACAACCATGTCTTCCATGCTCTCATCCTCTAGATCTAACTCGACCCATACATAAGTTAGCCATCTTAAGATCTTATTGGACTAGACCTTAAGATCCCTTGGATTAATCCCAATCTAATAAGATCAAATAGAAAATCCATCCTATTATGTATGCCATCGTCGAGCCAATTCTATTAGTAGCCGAGCTGGCTTGACTGCATCTCGCTCGAATCCTATCTTGTGTCTGCCTGAGACAGCCGGCTCGATTATGCTCCGAACTGGCTCGACTGTATATCCGAGCCAGCCTGTCTGTGTATCAGTCCCTTGTCTTAGCTGATTCTTTTTTTGATTTTAGTTTTTTGCTCCATCTTATGTCTTAGATCTCTGGAGCACCTACCAAGCCCCTTAAGATCCTCACACTTGAATCTCGAGCCCATGTAGGGCTACACGCTGCCTTCATCTTAGAATAACTCCTGTCTTAGTCCTAGGACCACATCTGTCCTAGACTCTCTGAAGTCAACACTCTGGCTCCTCTCGTGGATCCCCAAGGTTTAGGAGCACCATAAATCCTTACATATCATATTTGTAATTCATTATAAGGTTTATAGGTCAGTAGGAGATTTGAAGAAGATAAGAGATTCCTGAATGTTAGAGATTGAAGGCTAGTTCTAATTCTAGCATTAAAAATTATAAAACTTGTATTCGATTCTCATACTGTTATTCATAAAAAATAGCTTTTATTAAATATCATCTCTCACTACAACAAAACCTATTTTTTGTGATGCAATATTTTCATCACAAATAATCACTTTTCATTGCTAATAATTATTAGCGATGAAATTTTCATCGCTAATTTTTCATCGCAAAAAGTGGGATCGCAGATAATAATTAGTGATGAAAAAAAATTTTGTTGCTAATAATTTTTTTTTTAAGATGAATTATTTTTATCAAAAAAAATTTATTCATTAAATTATTTATGAAAAAATTTTTTATGATGGAAAGCAAAATTTTTTATCATAAATAAATATTTTTTTTGATGAATAATTTTTATTATAAATAAAAATATTATTTATGATAAAAAAATTTTATCAAAAATAAATTTATTTACGATGAAGTTTTCATCATAAATAAATATTATTTATGATGAAAACTTTTCATTGTAAATAAAATCTTCTTTGCGATGGAAACTTTTCATCATAAATAAAAATTTATTTTTGATGCAAAATTTTCATCACAAATAATAAATTTATTTTTGATGAAAAATTTTCATCATAAATAATAAATTTATTTATGATGAAAGATTTTTATCATAAATAATAAATTTATTTGCAATAAAATTTTTTTATCATAAATAATTACATCATAAATTATTTTTAAAAAATAATTATAAATATATTTTATATTTTTAATATTTATATTTATAATTTATAAAATTAAAATAAAAATTCATAAATAAATTTCATCATTTCATCCATTTAAATTTCACATAATAAATTTCATCATTTCATTATATAAAAAGATATTTCATTATAGAAAATATTTTTTAGTAAATAAATATAAAAGATTCAAAATAAAGATAAAAATAAAAAAAATAGACCGTCGGCCATCAGGCATTGGCAATATCTTAAGAAGGAGAATGGGTCAAAGGAGGAAAGTGCTTAGAGTAGCTCGAACCGACCTGCTGCTGTCTCATTAGCTGCATCATCTGCTCCATCTAAGCCATCCACTCCATCATCTGCGACTGAAATAGCTGATACTCATCGATGCATGCAGTCAACTCAGCAATCCACTATCGATTCTTAGTAGTCTGTCTCTATATCTCCATTAGTTAGGCATCGTAGGCAACATGGATACCATCCCTGGATGAGCATGAAGATGTAGAAGCTCTGATCCTATGCCCTAGCCTCCTAACATAATAGGATCTCGTACCAAGCACCTGATCACAGATCTAATCATCTGTGAGTGCGGTCGAGCCCTCTGGGGTAGGCTGGGATCTAATGTCTATCAAACGATCTTGAAAATTAAAGTTTTAGCTATTCTAAGTTTGTATTGAAAATTAAAATACTAAGAAAAAAATAGTTGGAAAAACTTATGTAAAGCTCCTGGCTCCCGACCGTCCAGTCTCCTGACCATCATTGATGGATCCACTGGTGGATCTTGATCCTACCAGGAAGCTTACCATTCTCTATATCTCTCTACAATTTAAGAATAATTAATATATATTTTTTTAAATAGTTAAAAAATAAAAATATGATAAATAAAAATTATTTACCATCTGCTCCATATGGCGAGCGAATGGCCTCAAACCCCCATAATGCGAGACTATCGATCTTGCCCGATTCGCGGCATTTTTGGCACATCGATCCTACACAATTAACAATCAAATTAGTTAGTAAGTAACTAAATTTAAAAATAAATAATTTAATTATTAAATTCTAAATAAAAGAAAGTTATCTGATATGCCGGATCCTCGTATGTGCGGCATATGATAGCCCAGTCCTTAATACTGATGCTGTCCTATGGTCGCGGCCGTGCTGCCTCCACCCCTGGTCATGTACTACAGCATACCAATGATGATGAATGCGATGCTAATACTCCTTGAAATGCGAGCATAAATGATCATCTACAGTTTACCGCACGTGATCATGCTCAAAATCAATAATCTCAAATATTGCTTGCTAGTAACAAATATTATAAGAATATAATATTTATTAAATATTTAAATAAATATTATTATACTTGTAAGTGACTATAGAAGATCTTCCTCTGAGGTCGTGTAACCTGACGCCAATCGAAGAGCGTCGTCAAGGCATAGCTGTGGCAAATGATGTCCAGCTCAGTCTGCCATGGCTCGCACCACATCCTTAATAAGCTTGGTGGAATCTCGATGCGGAGATGCTGTCCCTAATGCTCGCATCTCCAATGCTCAAGGGCGAGGTTCTTCGATGTACCTCACCCTCACCTCATCAACGACAAAGAATGGCCTAAAAAAATAATGAATAAAATATTAGTATGATAGCCATCTATAAACCTAATAGCTAGGTAGATTAAAATTAAATTTTATTATTTAAAGAATATAAAAATACTAGTCGAGATCAACTCACTCGAACCCATCTCTACAGGGCCCTCTTGCGACTCCGATGGTGCAGCAGTGGAAATGGGGAAAGGCTCAGGGGTAGGCTGGAAACTCGAACGTTGTCGTCTCGCTCCTGGTGCCATACCTACAATATTTAAACTATGCATATAATTAACTTGACTTATAAATAAATATAATAATGAACAAAAATAGCAAAAAATATATAAATGCTAATGAATAGAATTGTATTGTATACCATTATTGTAAGAGAAGATTCAACAAAGAATATAGATCTACTTATCAATATCCGTATCCTCCTTGATTTCTAGATCCTCCTCTGAATCACTATTACTAATATTATTATTATTACTATTACCACTATTACAGATATTATTATTATTACTACTATTATTATTATAATATTTACTATTATTATTATTCTAATTATTATTATTATTACTACTATTATTATTAATATTTACTAATATAACTATTTATATATAACTTAAGCCCCTCCACCCCCCACCTCTAATGGCACCCCTCCGTCGCCCATGACTCGCGGCCCTCCACCCGACCTGCCACCACCGCCCCTCCATGCCCTACCCCTTGTGGCGTTCGAACATCTTCGCAGCCCCCCACCATTTGCGGCGCCCCTCAGCTGCCCATCACTGTTAACCGTGGCCTCCCAACCCATCCCGGCGCCCCTTCGTCGTCCACCACCAGTGCCCGTAGCCCCCCAACCCATCCCATCACCACCGCCCAGTGGCCCTGCACCCCACATGGACCCCACCCCCTACAGCTGCCACCAATCCTCCATGCCTTGCTGTCCGCCATCGGCCACCGCATGAAAACATCCGTGGTCTCATCACCACCACCTTACGGCCCCGCACCCCACGCGCCCCCACCCCTTGCAGCTGGTACCCACCCTTCGCGCCCCACTGCCCGCCATCGACCATCGTACGGCATCCATGGCCCCCCAAACGATCGAAAGAGAACCAAAAAAAATTACCATCAATGGTGCATGGCGACAACGATGATAGTGGCAGCGATAATGGCGGCGACAATGATGGTGGCAATGATGATGGCAATAGGAGAATAGATCGCCGACCAGTGGAAGCAAAGAAAGAGGGTGAGAGAGATGACGAGGGGGTGAGCGAGAGTTTATTTTGGGTAGCGATAGTGGGTTCCATATGAACGTAGTAGGAGGGGATATTTAAAGGATTTCAGTGATGAAATTTTGTCACTAAAATAGTTATTAGCGATGAAAATAAATATTTCATCACTAATAATTTTTATTAATTTTTTTTCAAAAAAAATTTCCTTTCCAAAAAATATTAAAATATTTCATAAAATTATTTTCAATGGAATATCAATTTCCATCACAAATAAAGATTATTTATGACAAAAATCTTTCATCAAAAATATTTGTTTATAAAATAATTCAAAAATTAAAGAAAAAATTTGGAAATATTTATGATGAAAATTTTTCATCACAAATAAATTTTATTTATGATGAAAAAATTATTTATGTCATAAATAAAATTAATTTACTTCAAAAACTATCATCATAAATAATTTTTCAAAAATAAATAATTTAAAAAAATTATTTACATCATAAATAACATTTATTTATGATGAAAACTTTCATTACAAATAATTATTTATAAAGAAATAATTCAAAAAATAAAAAATAGATCAGAATATTATGCGATGAAATATTTCTTATGATGAAATTTTTTTAAAAAATAGGCAAAATTTTGGTATGCATGGCGATTAAATTTTTTCTAATTTTTTTAAAAGTTAGTATTCTTTTAAAAAAAAATTATTTTTTAAATATTACATAATTTTAAAATTTAAAGCCCATATTCATTATTCATTATTTAATTAAGTAATTATTTTATGAGCATTGTCACAAAATATTACCTCGATCTAGTGGCTTTATCTATATAGATCGATAAAATTTGATTTTGACAGTCACAAATGATCGTATGATGATCTGATAGATAAAAATCACTGATAGACCTAAAAACTAGCAACAATAATCTATGTGATATTTATAGTATACTATCAAAATTTTACTTCAATCGAACATCATTATCATGGCCAATATAGTATGGAATGATTTTGATCATTAAATAAAAAAAATGATCAAATAACCAAACGACTTTCAATTAAGATGATTTTTTAGATAAATAATCTTCGCTATAACTTTGATCATTTGTACGGTGGAGATTATAAAATTCAAATCATACGTATATGAACTATCTAAAACTACATGTCTCTTGATACTTATTCTTAAAATCCCTAAGTAATTATTCTTGTATTTTTGTAAGATCTACTTAACTTGAATGGTTCATATACATACAGTTTTAATTTTATGATCATCACCATATAAATGATGAAAGTAGTAGCAAAGATCATATCTAAAGAATCATCTTAATCGGATACCATTTGATCTATTGATTATTCATTTTTTATTTAACGGTCCAAATCATCCCATGCTAAATTGACATATCCGATTGAAGTAAAATTTTGATAGTACACTACAAATATTACAGAGATTATCGTTGCAAAATTTTGAACTCATCGATGATTTCTAGCTATCAGATCACCATGCAGTCATTCATGATCGTCGAAATTAAATTTTATTAATCTGTATAAATAGAGATACCAGATTGAGGTAATATTTTATGATGATGCTTTTATGATAATTACTTAAATAATGAATGGTGAAGATGAACTTTAAATTTTAAAACTATATAATATTCAAAAATAATAATTTTTAAAAAAATATTAATTTTTTAAAAAAATATTAATTTGCTTGCAGGCTAGCTAACAGTGGACGTGCTCACACCCCACAACCTTGTCGCATTGATAATGCATGGCACATTTTTGCTCTTTTTTTAATTTTTAAAATAATCCATAATTTTTTATTTTTAAATTTAAAATTTTGATTAGATTATTTATGATGAAAATATTCCATCACAAATAATCAATTATTTATGACGTAAAATAGATTTACATCATAAATAATCGATAAGTTACGACAGACATTTTTCATCATAAATAATCTGATCTTTTTATTTTTTTAAATAATTTATTTATGATAGATTATTTATGATGAAAATATTTTATTATAAATAATTAATTATTTATGATAAAAATAAATTTATGTCATAAATAATCGAATAGTAATGATGAAAATTTTTTATCATGAATAATCTATCTTTTTTATTTTTTTAAATAATTTATTTATAATAGATTATTTATGATAAAAATATTTCATCATAAATAATTAATTATGTGCGATGCAAAAAGAATTTACATCATAAATAATTTATTAGTTATGATGAAAATTTTCCATCATGAATAATTTGATCTTTTTATTTTTTTTAAATAATTTATTTATAATAGATTATTTATGATAAAAATATTTCATCATAAATAACTAATTATTTATGATGAAAAATGGATTTACATCATAAATAATCGATTAGTTGTGATGAAAATTTTTTATCATAAATAATTCAATCTTTTTATTTTTTAAATAATTTATTTATGGTTGATTATTTATGGCAAAAATTTTACATCATAAATAATATTTATTTATAACATAAAATTTATTTATGTCATAAATAATTGATTATTTATGATGAAATTTTTTCATCATGAATTATATAATCTTTTTATTTTTTTAAATGGTTTATTTATGGTAGATTATTTATGATAAAAATTTATGTCATTAATAATCTATTATTTATGATAAAAAATAGATTTTCATCATAAATAATTTATTATTTATGATAATTTTTTTTATCATAAATAATTATTATTAGTGATGTAAAATTATTTCCATCATCAATACTATTATTTGTAATGAATATTTTTTTATCATAAATAATTTCATCGCAAAACATGAAATTTCTTGTAGTGTCTGTAGGCCTTTTAGCCAAACATAATTATAAAATTTTAATAAAAAAAGATTTTTGTAATATTATTTTGAATGATGTTGCTATTTTTACTAGATAATTGAACATTAAAATTTATTTTTTATCATAATCTGTTAATATAGTCTACTCCACTGGCAAACATCCTAGAATAGATAATGCATCTGATATCTATCTTTGACATTATTGGTGCAGAATTTGGTTGACGCTGGATCGAATTGGAGTCAAGGAAGATGAGGTCGCCATCGGTGACCTGCAAAATAAAGTTCCATCCGAAGTTGGTGGTGGTGACTCCGATATGATCCTCTGATGGTCAAGTTAGCTCTTCTGACCAACAAAAATTGAGTGCTCAGAGAGGAGTTCGGCAGAGTTTTGAGAAAGAGAAGAAAGCTTGGAGAAAATGTATCTGAAGGGTCTTTTTTTATAGACGGAGCTTGTTGTAACTACCTTGATAAATGACCATCGTAACCATCCTGATAAATGACAATCATGATTGTCCTGATAAATGACAATCGTGATTGTCCTGATAAATGTTCGTGATTGTCCTGATAAATGATAATTATAACCGTTCAATAGTGGGATTGTCTGTAAGAATCCATTTGAAGAAATAGTCCGGAAGAAGTTTGGCTTCCATAGAAGTCCGACTGCTGGAGGAATTTGGAAGGAGTTCGACTCTCATAGAAGCCCGACTGCTAGAGCAATCCAGAAGGAGTTCGGCTCCCATAGAAGCCCAACTACTGGAGGAGTATGGAAGGAGTTCGGCTTCCGTAGAAGACCGACTGCTGAAGAAGTTCGGAAGAAGTTTGGCTTCCATAGAAGCTCGACTGCTGGAGGAGTTTGAAAGGAGTTTGGCTTCCATAGAAGCCTGACTATTGGAGGAGTCCCGAAGAAGTTCGGCCATTGAGAAGTTCGATCGATTGAAGAGGTTCAGCTTGGGCTCGATCGTTGAAAAGTTCGATTGATTTGGCCACTGAGATAGTTCAGCCACTGAATGAGTCCGACTACTGGAGAGAGAATTTTCGATTGAAGCTCTTCCGTGATTACCAACCGCATTAGGCTAAGCACCGGACTGAACTTTGGTAGGAGTGGGGTTTATCCCCAACAATAGTCCTCCCACTCCTAAGTTCGAAACTCGAAGGAATGAAGTACGAAAAGAGCGACTGCCGAAGTTCTCTTCATGGCTCTGCACCTTATCTCCAATCAAGGTTGAAGGTGTAGTTGAAGCTTGAGGGAGATCTTGTCTCCTATTATTGTCAAGCACAATAGGGCCATCTTCAGGGCCTTTCCTCTCATCCCATCTAAAATGATCGAGGCCTTCGACTTTGCTCACGTTAGGACAAGATTCTCCTCCTATTCCTAACGGGCTGTGGGGGCACATAAGGGCCATTATTAGGACCTCTTCTCCCATCTCATCTAAAATAAATGAGGCCTTCGACTTTACTCACATTAGGATGAGATTCTTTTCCTATTCCTAACAGGCTATGGGGGCACATAAGGGCCGTTGTTAGGGCCTTCCCCCAATCTCATCTAAAATGGATGAGGTCTTCGACTTTGCTTACGTTAGGACGAGGTTCTCCTCATATTTTTAATGAGCTATGGGGGCACGTAAGGACCATTGTCAGGGCCTCTCCCCCCATCTCATCTAAAATGAATGAGGTCTTTGACTTTGCTTATGTTATGATAGGGTTCTCCTCCTATTTCTAATGGGCTATGGGGGCATGTAAGGGCCGTTGTCAGGGCCTCTCCCCCATCTTATCTAAAATGAATGAGGTCTTCGACTTTACTCACGTTAGGATGAGATTCTCTTCCTATTTTTAACGGACTGTGGGGGCACGTAAGGGCCGTTGTCAAGGTCTCTGCACCCATTGAGGTTGAAGCTCGGAGAAAATCTTATCTCCTGTCGAGGTTGACGTTAAAGTGAAAGCTTAGGAAAGATCTTGCCTTCAGTCGAGGTTGACTTCGATGCTCAGAAGAGATCCTATCTCTAGCTGAGGTTGACTCGGACACTCGAAAGAGATCTTATCTCTAGCCGAGGTTGACTCCAACACTCGAGAGAGATCATATCTCTAACCAAGGTTGACTCGGATGCTCGGAAGAGATCCTATCTCTAGCCGAGGTTGACTCGGATACTCAAAAGAGATCCTATCTCTAGTCGAGGTTGACTCTGATGCTCGAAAGAGATTCTATCTCCAGTCGAGGTTGACTCAGATGCTCAGAAGAGATCTTAACTCTAGCCGAGGTTGAAGAACTTCGATCTGCTCATGTTAGGATGAGATTCTCCTTCCATTCCTAACACGGCCACTATTGATTTCTTCTTCTCTATCATCACATAGTTTTTGTATCAAAAAATAATAATATTAAAAAGAAGGAATTTTATTAAAGAAAAATTACTGGCAACACATTCTTGAATTTTCTGTATTTCAAGATCGTAGGAGTGTTGTTCCTTCAAATTCCTTCAGACGATAAGTTTTGGATCGGACGATCTCCTCTATTTCATGCTAGCCTTCTCAATTTGAAGCAAGCTTCTCTTGTCTTTGAGGCTAAGAGATGATGGCTCATCGTGGTACCGAGCCCCCCAAGAGGCAGCGTTGATGACGTCGGAAGGTGGCCGACCTCCTTGTTGTTCCCTCATTATGGATGGTTCTGACTATGGCAGCACCCTTGATCGATCTTCTTCTGCTTCAGGTTGGCATCGGAGGAATTGATCGAACTGGCCCCTCCTGATGAGCTCCTCGATTTCATCTTGGAGCTGAATGTATTTCTTAGTATCGTGGCCGTGGTTATAATGGTAGAGATAGTGTTTGCTTCGATCGTGCTTGTTTAAGGAAGATCGTAATTCTTCTAATCTTGGTAGCTGATTCTTAATCTCCATCAGAACTTGAGCTTTAGGAGCATTAAGAAGGGCGTAGTTGCGAAATCTTTCAGAGGGAGGACTTCTTCGCACCCTTCTATTGGAGCTTCCTTAATGATGAGCTCGAAAAGAAGTTCAGACATGCTTACGCTTAGGAAAAGTCCGTGAACGCGGTCGAACTTCACTCGACCCTCCATCGATGGTGGGTCTATTAGACTCATCTGCCCGCCGCTCTCCTACGATTTCTTCATCCTTCAACTTGGAGGCTTCTTCCGTATGGGCATATCTCTCGATCCGAACTAGCAGATCGGTGAAGTTCCTAGGGTACTTCTTCTTTAGAAAAAATAGCAAATCATTCTTCTGAAGGCCATCCTTGAGTGCGGCCATTGCAATAGATTGGTCCAGATTTCGGACCTCCAATGCCACAGTGTTAAACTAGATGACATAAGCTTGGATGGATTCTCCCTTCTTTTGCTTGATATTCATCAAGAAATCTGAACCTCGGCATGAATGTCTGCTGCTGACGAAGTGAGCCACGAACTGATGGCTCATCTGATCAAAGAAAAAATTGGTTCCCAACTTAAGTGTCGAGTACCAATTTCTGACAGCTTTCTTGAGGGTGGACGAGAAAGTCCGGCACAAAATAGCATCTGGTGCACCGTGGAGCAACATCATTATTTGGAAGGTCTCCAAGTGATCAATCGAATCAGAGGTTCCATCATAACTTTTGAATTACGAAAGCTTGAAGTTTGGCGAGATCGGTTCTTACATGATCCTCTGAGAAAAAGGAGGGTCAGTGTGAATATCGTTACCATGTGAGGAGGGAGTATGACGGAGCTCTTTGATTCGTCGGCTCATTTTTAGGAGTCTTTGATCCTGGAGATCTTCATGATTGTTGATCTCCAGGATTTTCTGGTGGAACGATCGTAAAGCTCTCCCCTAGGTCGAGTCGTGGTCCAAGCATGAGTTTTCCATCCTCTGCTTCTCTTTTTTGAAGATCAAAGGCTGGGTAACTGAGATCGACCGTTCCCAGATCGGACCATGAGGCTTCGAAGAAGCTTGCTCTGGTTGAACTGATATCGGAGCTTATCGATGTATGGCTTGCATTGCATCCATGAGGCCACGAACCTACTGGACCAGCAAGTTGAACTGCTCCACATCCATCATGGCTGTAGATGGAGCCTAAGTTACTGAAGCTAGAACGGTTGTATCTGGATGGGGTCTGACTGCAGATGCTGTGAATCGTCGGGTCGAAGCTTTCTTGGAAGGCATTTTTTCTGTAAAAAACTCTAGAGAGAAAGAAAAAAGATCGCTGCTGAGCACTCCTTTAAGATAAAAAAACCTAAGGAACAAGGGCCCTTCCTTTAGCGTCAATTTTGTTGGTGTAGAATTTGATTGATGCTGGATCGAACTGGAGTCGAGAAAGATGAAACCGTCATCGGTGACCTGCAAAATAAAGTTCCATTCAGAGTTGGTGGTGGTGGCTCCGGTAGGATCCTCCGACGATCAAGTTAGCTCTTTTGGCCAACAAAAATGAAGTGCACAGAGAGGAGTTCGACAGAATTTTAGGAAGGAGAAGAAAGCTTAAAGAAAATGTATCTGGAGGGTTCCTTTTTATAGACGAAGCTTGTTGTAACTGTCTTGATAAATGACTATCGTAACCATCCTGATAAATGACAATCGTAATTATTCGGATAAATGACAATCATAATTATCCTAATAAATGATTTTCATGATTATCCTGATAAATGATAATTATAATCATTCAGTAGTTGGATTGCCTGTAAGAATCCATTTGAAGAAACAGTCCGGAAGAAGTTCGACTTCCATAGAAGCCCGACTACTGGAGGAATCTGAAAGAAGTTTGGCTCCCATAGAAGCCCGACTGCTGAAAGAATCCAAAAGGAGTTCGGCTTTCATAGAAGTTCGACTGCTGGAGGAGTTCGGAAGGAGTTCGACTTTCATAGAAGCTCAGCTGCTGGAGGAATTCGAAAGAAGTTTGGCTTTTATAGAAGCTCGACTGCTGAAGGAGTCCAGAAGAAGTTTGGCTTTCGTAGAAGTCCGACTGCTGGAGGAGTCCGAAAGAAGTTCGGTCATTGAGAATTTTGGCAGGCTGAAGAGGTTCGGTAGGGGCTCGGCCACTGAGAAGTTTAGCCGACTGAAGAGGTTCGGCTGGAGCTCGATCACTGAGAAGTTCAATTGGGTTTGACCGCTGGGATAGTTTGGTCACTGAATGAGTTCGACTGCTGGGGAGAGAATTTTTGATTGAAGCTCTTCCATGATTACCAGCCGCATTAGGCTAAGCACCGGGCTGAACTTCGACAGGAGTGGGATTTATCCCCAACAGACACTATAAACTATGTCACATTAAAAATAATAGAATAAATAGGTTGACTTAAGAGAGAATCATTGAAGTCTGTAATTTTGAATTACTTCCGATCTATGAGTCCTGTCTTCTTAGAAAAATGATCAAGTCATTTTTTATTGGAAAAGATGAAAGAGCCAGCGAGCTTTTACATCTAGTACATATTGATGCATGTGGACCTATGAACACAAGTGCTAGAGATGAAAATTTCAACTTTATTACCTTTACTGATGGCTTATCTAGGTATGGGTACACCTACTTAATGAAATACAAGTCGAATTCATTTAAAATATTTAAATAATTTCATAATAAGGTAGAAAAATAAATTGAAAAAAAGTATTAAAATTCTTTAATCTGACCAAGGAGGTGAATATCTTTTCGATGAATTTTTGATATATCTAGGGTGGAATAGGATTCTCTTCCAATAGACTCCTTTAAGAATACTACAATATAATGGTGTATCTAAAAGAAGAAATCAGATCTTGTTAGATATGGTCTGTTCAATGATGGATTTTGCTAGTCTGTCGATCTTCTTTTGGGATATGCACTCGAATTGGCTTGCTATCTTCTTAATAGAATTTTGAGTAAGTCTATAGCTAAAATGCCATATAAGATATGGGCAGAGCATGAGCCAGTATTCTTACACCTTAGGATTTGGGGGTGTCCGGCTTATGTCAAACATTTAATAACAGACAAGCTTGGATCTAAGTCGATAAGTGCATATTTATAGAATATCCAAAAAAAATCAAAGGATATTATTTCTATCTTTTTGATGAATAAAAAATGTTCATCAATTTTAAGAAATTTTTTTTAGAAAAGAAGTTTCTTAGTGAAAGAACTATTACCTCTAAGGTCAAACTTGAGGAAGTTCGATAGGTAGAAAAATCAACATAATTAACTAAACCTAAACCATATTTAATTGGATCAAATCCAAAGCCCAATGTACTTGTACCATTAAGACGATCTAATAGAGTACCATGTTAATTGGATAGATACTATAATTTCTTGGTCCAAGATGGTGATCCTATCGAACTTGATGAGAATGATGAGGATCCGATCATCTACATGGATCAATACAGAGATTCAATTTTGAGAAATGGCTTGAAGCCATGAAATTCAAAATGAAGTCTATGAAGCTCAACAATGTATGGATATTAGTCGATCCACTTGAATGGGTTAAATCCATTGGGTATAAATAGGTCTTCAAAAAAAAGAGAGGCACAGATAGGAAGGTGGAGATTTATAAAGCTCATCTGACTGCTAATTAAGGGATATTGTCAAAATTATGGTATTGACTATGATGAGATATCTTTTTCTATAGCAATGCTCAAATCCATTCGGATCATGCTTGTAATAGTTGCACATCTAAATTATAAGATCTGGCAAATGGATATGAAGATAGCTTTTCTAAATGGAGAGCTAGAAGAAGAGGTGTATATGATACAATCTGAAGGATTTACATACATAGACGAATCCAAGATGTGTAAGTTTCAAAGATCCATTTATGGATTGAAGCAGGCATCTCGAAGTTGGAACATGTATTTTGATAGAACAATTAAAACGTATGCCTTTGTTTAGAACGAAGAAGAGCCCTGTATATACAAGTGGACAAATGACTCAATAGTGATATTTCTTGTATTGTACATGGATGAAATTCTCTTAATTAGAAATGACATCCCTGCATTATAGAAAATAAAGGTCAAGCTATCATCTCAGCTCTCTATGAAGGATTTAGGAGAAGCATCCTACATACTAGGGATGAAGATCTATAGGGATAGATCTAAAAGATTGCTTGGATTATCCCAGTCTACATAGATACCGTGGCGAAGCGGCTCAGAATAAAAAATTTTAAAAAGAGCTACCTTCCAATAGGCTATAGAATTTCTCTCTCAAAGAGAAATTATCCAATAACACTTCAAGAGAGAAAGTCTATGATTAAAATTTCATATGTCTCAATAGTCGGTTCTATTAAAGATCAGATATGGCATACTTACTAGGGGTAGTGAGTAGATACCAATGTGATCCAAGAAAGAATCACTGGAAGGTTATATAAACCATCCTTAAGTATTTGAGAAATACTAAGGATTAGTAGCTAGTTTATGGTGAGTAAGATTTAAAACTTATGGGGTTTATAGACTCCAGTTTTCAATGTGACCATGATAATAGTAAAAGTGTGTCAGATTATGTGTTTACCCTTAACTATGAAACTTTTTACTGAAAAAGTTTTAAGTAGCATACTATGATCGACTCAGTTTGTGAGACAGAGTACATTGCAGCATTTGATACTACCAAGAAAGTTGTATGGCTAAGAAAATTTATCACGAGCTTGGAGTGACATCCTTTCTTGATGGCCCAGTCCTGCTCTACTGCGATAACACTAGAGCCATTGCTCAGGCGAAGAAATCAAAAGCACATCAGTGAATGAAATATATTCTGTGCTGCTACCATCTTTCACTACTATAAAAAAAGACTACCACAGCGGTTCGTAACAGCTACCATAACCCAAAAAATCATTGCCATAGGCTATGACAATGATTTTCTAATCGCTGCTACTGAGGTCATCACCATAGCTCTATGACAGCGGTTGTTGCAACGGTTGTTTGAACCGCTGCCATAGATAGCCTATTGCAGTGATTTTCAAACCACTGCAATAAATCGATCTATAGCAGCGGTTATGTAACCACTGTCATAGATAATTTATAGCAGCAGTTATATAACCGCTACCATAGAGAATCTATAGCAGTGGTTTCTTAACCACTGCCATAGGTCTAATGCAGCGGTTGACACCATTTGCATCAGGGATCTATGGCAGTGGTTAGCACAGATATGACAGCAATTATAAAATTACTGTCATAGATCTTGATTAATTAAAAAAATTAAAATTTTTATTTTTTATATATTTTATCTGATAAATCAGATACATAACATAAGAAAATATAATAAACATAAAAATTATTCTGAAATACGAAAATTTTATTATCAAATAAAATTTATTATAATATTTTTTTAAAAAAATAAAATACATCAAAAGTCTCCTAAATCTAAATCATCATTATCGTCATCGAGAGCCAGAGCCGAAGGTGGAGTTGGAACTAAAGCCGGAGCTGGAGCTGGACCTAGTGGTAGAGCTGGAGCCGGAGCTGGAGTAGGAGTTGGAATGGGGACCAACATATCTTCCAAATTCATGATACCAAAATGCATGCTAAGCGTCGATATTATATCTCTTATGATGCCCTCCATATGAGATGCACGCTCCTCAGCCCGATCTGTCCGCATCGCAGCATGATCTGCCCGTGCCAACACTTCCTCAAGCTCCTTCCGACCGATGACACCAGAAGTCTGTGAGAAGACGCTCGCCTCGAATCAGTAGCTCATCGATGTGTAATCGGGCCTACATCGGATCCTCCTAGAGTGCTCAGGCTCCAAGACCTGAGATAGATGATCATGGGGCCTAGAGGTATCCGGGCCTTCGCTTGCGAGCATATCTAACTGATCCTGTAATTATAAATTAAAATAAAATTTTATAAAAAATGCTATAATACTAATCATATATACTAATATATTTAACACTTACAAAAATACGCTCGATCACGGCATTCATCAGCCTGCCCATCTTGTCCGTGAGACTAGATCGGAAGATCTCGCTATGGTTGGGCATCACTCCATCTCTCATCAACTATAATAAAGAATAAATTTATGAGAAAGATGATAAAAAATATGAATTTAATTTATCTAGTAAGATTTAGAATTAATTACCTCTCTATGCACACGACTGGCCATAGACTCGCAGCCTAGAGTGTGCGTATACTCCTGGGCTGCATGGTTCTCTCAGTTCTAACGAAAGGTAGCCTAACAAGTATTCAAATAAATAATAAATATTTAAATAAAATTTTAAGCATATTAAAAAATTTAAAAGTTAGAAATTTTACCTTGAACTTCTGGCTCCTCCAGTGTCTAACCATCCTCTCCCACTGACTCAGAGGACAGTCCTATATCCAGGGAACAAGCTCATCCAAAGTGCCTCATCGATGCTTGAGCCATCTTCTATGGAGCTTGACCTTGTAACCCCGGTACAACTTTCCAATCTTTCTCAGTCGGACATCTCAAATCCTTTCGTGATTGGAAAAGTCGTACCTCCTCTGCACAAAATTATCAAAAATTAATTATAAAATTATTCTAATCAAACATATATAGTGTAAATATATAAAATACATAAATATAACTAAGATGCGTGCACTTACCCATATCTTCTCCCATACCTGATCCCTAATGGTAGCATCCATCAAACGTCGGTCTTTGGGCTCTATGGAAATGATGTTCGACCACCTCACAAGCACTCCAAAAAAGGAATGCATCTTCCGTGCAGTCTTTCCTACCGGCCTCCCCTTTGCATTGTAATAGACCATCACCTGATGCTGACGGTTCCTCACGTGTGCCATACATGTGGGATTGTGAAATGTTCGATTGGATGATGCACCTACCATGCAAATACGTTATACAAATATATAAGTATACAAATACTATATAAAAAATAAAGTTGTACTAATATAATAAAAATATACACTTAGATGTCTGCGTAGTAGCATGTGTCTTAGATATAGACGATGGTAGAAGCTCAGCCATCGATGGAGTAGATGCCACTAGTGGAGGTCCCTGAGCAGTCGATGCCGAGGTGGATACAGTATGCTCCGACTGCTCCTCGGATGCTTAACTGCGCATAACCCATCGATGGGCAAGGGTGAAAGCTAGATGGCATTTTGGTGCCATCGTGATCTGCAACGTTAATGAACATTAATCAATATAACATGTTAAATCATAATATTAGTATAGCATCAATAAATAGTCTCTAATATATAAACTAATCAATTAACGGGCCTATCGTTATGCAATGCAATAAATAAAAGCAACAAGATATAAATATCCAAAAAATGTTATACAATAAATTCTACAACATGAATTATATTCATAAATAATTAAGGAGAGCAACAATCATAGATCCGATCTCTTATGCAAACCTTGGTGTTAATCTAAAAACCTGAAAAAAGAACAAAGTAGATGATGGTGGCACCTTAGGGCTTAAAGTTGGAACCTTAGAAAGACATACCAAATTCTATTCGCTCAAAAGTCGAGCGGGCTCCATGCTTGAGACATCCAGCTCGAGTCCTCCCCCAGCTGGCTCGATCACGGCCCAAGTCGGCTCGACTGCGTATCCAAGTCGGCTTGACTGTGTGCCATCTCCTCGATCACTCCCTCTCTCCCTCTCTCGATCTCTCTCACCGACGACGATGGTGAGGCCAAACCCCTCCATCCCAGCTTTTCCATCTCTCAATCTTCCTCTCTTCCTCTCTCGATCTCCCTCGCCAGCGAGGTCGGACCCCATCCCTCCCTCTCTCACTCTATCGATCACCATTATCGACAAGGTCGGACCCCATCCCTCCCAGTGATGCCGACGAGGTCGGACCCCCTCCCCCCCTCTCTCGCTCTCTCGATCTCCCACTCTTCCTCTCTTGATCTCCCTCATCGGTGAGGCCAGACCCCCTCCCTCCAATGATGGCGAGGTCGGACCCCCTCCCTCCTAATGATGGTGGCGAGGTCGGATCCCTCCCTTCCTCTCTCTCCCTCTCTCAATCTCCCTCACCAATGATGGTGGTGAGGTTGGACCCCCTCCCTCCCTCCCACTCTCGATCTCCCTTGCCAAGTGGTCGATGAGTGACCGACCCTCCTCTCTCAATCTGTCGGCCTCCCTCTCAGTCTCTCCATTTCTTAGTTTTGGATCCCAAAATTGGGTCTGACCTTTCAGAATCCATTAGGATCTGGGTCTGGTACTTCAAGTACAGATCCATCAGGTATTCAGATTCGGATCTGATATCACTAATTAAAATTAGATCCAAATTTGAATATCTAGATTTCAATCCAGACTCAACCCATTGACAGATCTAGTCCACAGCCGCTGACGTGACATAGCCTAAGGCTACCACCACAGCACGACCCATAAACTACGACATGCAGATAATTATGATATTTATTATAAATATTTTATAAATTATTATAAATATATATAATTAATAAATAATACTATAAAATTAAAAAAAATATATCTATGACTATAAAGAGCGAGTCGCATCGAAAGCTCCGAGGGTCACCGACGATGATGCTAAAGAAAGACAACGCACTAGAGATAACCTATAAATCAAAAGCAAGATAGTGAGATAGAGAAGAGAAAGAAAGAGGAGAGAGAGAGAGAGAGAGAGAGTAGGGGTAGTTTGGGATAGGGGGCCAAGGGGAGGGGGCACAGTGACGAGGAGGCACGGGAGGCATAGTGATGGGACGGTTTCCAACCGAGAGGGAGAGTGTGCGGGGTGGGGGGCCGGGTGGGGGATGGCGGGGAGGGGTGGCTGGGGATGGGGGGAAGGAGGGGCGGCCGGGGGGAGGGTGGCGGGTGGCGGGTGGCAGGGAGCAGCGGCCGGGGATGGGGGGAAGGAGGGGCGGTCGAGGGGAGGGTGGGGTGACGGAGAGGGGCGGCTGGAGATGGGGGGCTGGGGGGTGGGGCGGTGGCAGGCAGGGGGCGGCAAGGAATGGAGGGTGGGGGAGCCAAGTGGGGGGTGGTGGGGAGAAGCGACCAAGGATGGGGGGAAGGAGGGGCGGTCGGGGGAGGGTGGGGGTGGAGAGGGCCGGGTGGGCGGGTGGTGGGGAGGGGCGACCGAGGATGGGGGGCCAGAGGGGGAGGGGGAAGGAGGGGCGGCACCGGTCGGGGGGGAAGGAGCCTAACCGATGATGGAGAGAGAGGGGGAGAGAGAGAGAGAGATCAAGCACGCATGGAAGGAAAGCAGAAAAAATTTGAGGATTTTTAACCTAACCTACGGCAGTGGTTATCAAATTACTGCTATAGATCTACGATAGTGGTTATTCAAAATCACTGCCATAGATCTATGGCAGCGGTTCTATAACCACTACCATAGATCTATAGCAGCGATTTTTGATAACCACTATCGTAGGTTAAAAATAATTTTTTTTATTTTTTTCTAAATATTATATAATTTTAAAATTTAATATTTATTTTTATCATTCATTATCTAAATAATTATCAATAGAGTGTCATCGCAAAAGATCGCCTCGATCCTGGCCCTAGCTTCATCGATTAGAAAAATTTGATTTCGACAATCAAGAACGATGATGCGATGATCTGATAGATGGAGATCTCTGATGGATCCAAAAACCTGCAATGATGATCTTGATGATGTTTATAGCATACTATCAAAGTTTTACTTCAATCGAATATCGTTATCATAGTCAATTTAGTATGGAATAATTTCGATCGTTAAATTAGAAACAAGCGATTAAAGGGTTAAACGGCATCCGCTTATGTAACAATTTTTTAGTTAAATAATCTTTACTATAATTTTAATCATTATATATAGTGATGATAGTAAAATTCAAATTATTTTCTTATAAACTATTCATGTTAAGCAGATATTGCAAAAGCATGAGCAAAACAACTAGTGAAGTTTCAGATTGGTTATCAGGAGACGTATAGTTTTAGATCATTCTTCATCTCACGAGTTGAATTTTATAATCACCATCATAAAAAATGATTAAAATAGTAGTCAAGATCATTTATAAAAAAAATTATCTCATAATCAGACACCATTTGGTCCTTTGATCACTCGTTTATCATTTAACGGCCGAAACTAATCTATACTAAATTGACCAAGATAACGATATTCGATTGAAGTAAAATTTTGATAGTATGCTATAAACATCACCAAAATTATCGTTGCAGATTTTTGAATCCATCGAAGATCTTCATCTATCAGATCATTGCATCATCGTTCGTGATCGTCGAAATTAAATTTTTCTGATCGACGGAGCTAAAGCCATCGGATTGAGGTGATCTTTTGCGATGATACTTTAATGATAATTATTTAGATAATGAATGATGAATATGGATACTAAATATTAAAATTATATAATATTTTAAAAAAAATATATGGTAATGGTTATAATTGATCGTTGCCATAAATCAGATTATAGCAGCGGTTCCTACTAACCGCTGCTATAGGTCCAACTTATAGCAGTGGTTACAATAAACCACTGCTATAGATCAATCTATGACAGTGATTTTTTATAATCACTGCTATAGATCCGACTTATGATAGTGATTTTTGTTAACCACTGCTATATGACGGACCTATGGCAGCGGTTACAAAAATCGCTGCCATAGGTCCAACCTATAACAGCGGTTAATAAAAATCGCTGTCGTAGAAGCTATGGCAGCGGTTTTGAAAATCGTTGCCATAGTATGCACTACCATAGACCATTTTTGTAGTAGTGTTGTTTGAAAGATCCTGGATCGAGGTGACATCAATCTTTAGAAGATCGATGAAAAGAAAAACCTGATCGACCCATTCACTAAAGCCCTTATAGTAAAGAAGTTCGATAATCATAAATTGAAGATGGATATAAGATACTATACCAAGTAGCTTTAGGACAAGTGGAAGTTGTTAGAAAATATATCCCAAAGCTAATTATTAGTCTGTTGATGGTTGAGCTAATCTTGTAAATATGTATAATTTATTATGAATAAAAGATTTATTCTAGCTTTTTCCATTACAAATGTATATTTTTCTTTTATGAACTCCTGTGTCATGATGAAGTCTTTAGGACTATTTAGAATTGATAAAGAGTAGATTTATCATTTAGTCCTTAAATATGTTCGTGATTAAATAATATGTTGTTACCTAGGATGATAATGTTTATCAAGTATAGATCATTGTGTGCCATATGGATTGGTTATCCTCTTAACCAAGAAGTATGAAAACACTGGTCTGGTATGCAGATGAGATATAAGGGTACATCATTACTAAACGTGACTAACTTTAGAGCATTCTGCTATCAAAATTTGCTCCAAAGGGATATAGATATAAGTATCGTTCCGACCTGAGATCACCATAGTGACTTGCAAGCAACTCACTATACTTTGGTATCGAACTATCTAAATTTTTAATTCAGTAATAGAAGGTTTCTGAGTACAATCAAGTATTTTTGAAGTCGATGTATGAGTCAAGATGGGATTGACCACTCCTAATTTCAGGAGACGTGTTGTATTACGTTTCAATTTAGCAAAATCTTAGTCGGGGGTAGCTCTCATGAGGAGTCATAGGACTTATTGTGTTGAGACATGTTATGGATGCACTTTTTTAGGATTAATAGTTTAACCCTGAGTCATCTTAAACATGGAGATCAAAGGGATGAATTATATGATAAGCATATTCAAATGAGTTCTAGAATGTTGCTTTACATATATTCGATCTATCCAGATATTAAGTACCATTACTAGATAGTCACTTTGATTGGTATAGAAAATTAATTTTTGTACTATTGGATTAGGTTCAAACTTATGGAGTCATACAAATTAGAGATTTCCATCTAATTGGATAGTAGATCAATGATTATGAATCATTCTAAGATCAAATAGTTAATACAATTGATGTTTGATCTAGTGCAAGTATTGTAGAAGGATTAATTAGCAATTGGATTGCTAATTGCTTAATTTGATTGAGCATTAAGGTTGAGATCGAGTCTAATTGAATGAGATTCAATTTAGTTTAGTTTGAATTTGATTAGATCAAGTCTAATTAGTTTATGAAATAAGCTAATTACAAGGGATAGATCAATTTTCTATTCAATTAGGACTTGTGTGCAACTAATTTTTAATTAGCTTAGAATTTAAATAAAAATTAAATATGATTTAATTAGATTTTAATGGACTTCTAGTTGGACTATGATCATCCTTAATTAGGTTGCACTAATCCTAATTTAATTAGATTTAAAATTTGGTTTGACCAAAGAAAAACTAAAGAGTCCAGTTGGACTAGGACTCTCTCTCTTCCTTGGTGCCTAGACTCCACACACCCGTGCTCCTTCTTTTGAGTTTTGCATGATGTTTCTCACACCCAAGAAGCCCTCCATGTGTCCCCATATCTCTTGTTTGGAAATTTGTTTTGACTAGATCAAAATAAGTAAGTTGTTTTGACCTAGGACTCTATTTGATAGAGTTTTTAAATATCCAAACTCTATCCATTGAAGGTACCATTTATAATCAGATTTAATCTGATTTTTGGTGCATGAAAGGAAGGGAATATGTGAGAATTTTTTGATATCTCATATCTAAGGAAAAGGAGGTGGCGCATAAAAGTTGGCTCCCCAAATTTTCTTAGTTTCGAAAATGTCCTAACTAGGTATTTGACATAGAATAGGACTCTACCTTTTCTCCCTATTTAAAAGGTCTTAAGGCATGAGATTTGAAAGAGAGTTTCACTATGGGATAACCCTTTGAGCTTGGGAATTTTGGGTTATTTAGGACAACATCTTAGGTTATCCTAGTGAGAGAAAAGAAAGAAGAGAAGAAAGGGTTTCTTCTCTAGGATTTTCTTACTTCTTCTTCCACAAATCTTTGAAAGATTAGAGAAGAAGCTCATCTCTCCTAAGTCCTCCTCAAGTTTCTCATCCCTTGAAAGGTCCAAGAGATCCGAAGAAGAAGAATCAAGATCGACCGTCAGGAGGGATCTGCAAAGTGCTAGCACGCTGCATGGATCTTCGATCGTTAAAACTCCAATCAACCTTGAAGCCTCACATGGATAATCTGTAGAGGCCAGACGATCTGTGTGGCTTTGAACAATATTCTCATCCATGAAAATAGCAAGTGGAGTTCTCAACCCATGATTAGGTATAGATCTAATCTCTATAGTATACTAGATTAGATCTAGATCAGTATTGATGTAATCAATATCTTTTAGCATTATTTATTTTTAAATTTATTACATACTTATATCATGTCATAAAATCCTAGATCTTTATGTTTTTACATGTATTAGAAGATTAATATATTTAATCTAAGACTTCTGCTATGCAAAATTTTGAAAAGGTTTTAAAATCTATACATGAAATCTTAGATTTTTTTTTCATTACTAACGGCCTACAGAACTAGGCCTAACAAACTCATAGATTTTGGCTAGTAGCCTACAGATAAAATCTCTATACAAAAGATATATGAAGAAGACCCTCAAGTAAGGATAGGAAATCCAAGAGAAAAGCAAACCCAACTGGGAGAAGGCAGGAGAACTCTCTCTGCTCTTTAGATCTCACTATTTCTCTTTTCTCTCTACTATTTCTAAGGCTCTAGCTGACTTAAGCATTGGAGAGTCTTCTAGTAGAACACCCCTGACAAGTGCAAACTTCCTTTATAAGTACATTCCTGCATCATGGAGGTACATCCCTAATGATTGAATAATAAAGAGATCTGATCCCTTCTTCCTCTTATGATCGGACGGCTGATAAGTAGTAAAAATATACTAATAAAAGTATTAAATTATAAAATAAATTAATATATTTTATTAGAAATTAATACTTTTATTAATCTTATGTAATAAAGAAGGCCACCAATGTGAAGATCTTATTTTTTTGGTTCAGATGAAAAAAATTTTAGGCAAAACGGACTTCAAACGAGCCCAGAATCGAATTTCAAAAAAAAAAAAAAAAATCGCCGACGCAACGTCAGGATGACGTCAGCATTTTTCGCGGCGCACGATGGACCATCTGAAGGGTATTTTGGGAATTTCACAGCAAGAGGTGCGCGCTGATTGGCTGAAGAACGCGGCGGTCCATGCAACACCGGGCTCGCGCATGGTCCACGGAGGGCAATTTGGGAATTCTGGCTGATCTAACGGGCGGTTTTCACTGAAGCTTGATCGGACGGACGAGAAGAAGGCGCTGATGGACGGCATCCGCAGCTCCCGATCGAGATCCAACGGCTGAGATTCATCCCGACGTTAAAACTAAAGATCTGAAGGCTTCTTTCAATGCGATCGGACGGCCCAGATTCGATCCAATGGATGATCCAACGGCTGATATTAAATCCGACTTGATCTGGGTTATTTTAAGGGCTTTTTGAGTGGTTTTTGGACCGTTTGATCAAGATCTAACGGGCAGAATTATCCAGATCTTAATTTGAGTTGATTTAGGAGTCCTAAACCTAATTTTTGATGGATTTTGGGGGAAATAAAACTGTTCATCTATAAAAAAACCCAGTGTTGTCATGAGAAAAAAATCAGAGAGAGACGGGGAATCAGAGAGGGAGAGACGGAAAGAGAGAAAGAGAGAAATAGAGAGAGACAAAGAGAGAGACGGGGAGAAAGAGAGAGAGGGAGAAAGGGAGAGAAAGAGAGATAAAAAAAAAAAGTGATTTGTGAGAAAATCAAGAAGGGTTTTTGATTTTTCTTCGACGATCAAGACATCGATCAAGGAGCCTCTTCTTCTTCGCCAAGTTCTCCACATCAAGAGCAGCAGACAATCAATTTCAGCAATCAAACAGTCTAATTTCTCTATGCTTTTTATTTTATTTGCTATTTTTGAATTTGTTATCATGAACTAAATTTTATTTTACTAACGCTAAGGTGTAGCCACTCTTTTGATGCAATATTCAGTGTGATTTATTTTTAAATTTTATTCATGAGGAGTATATAAATCTGATCTTAATGCTTTTAGATTACTGGCCATCTTCTAATTGATCTGATGAACATAGATGTTACGGACCAAGTACATCTATGTTAATGCTTCTTGATTATATACCTTGTATTATGAATCAAATTAGAATTCATATGCATGCGGGAATTTTAGTGCGCTTTGGACGCAGCGTATTTTAATTAGAGGGTTTCACAAAACCTAATGCATTAATATTTATTTAAATTACACCTGGACCAAAGGGTAATTAATAAATATTAATAGTTTTGCTATGCCTGGACCAAAGGGTAGTGAATAAATTAGGAGACTCCACCGTCACATGAAATAAAATTAATCTAAAAAATCTGAATATTGTATTGACTGAGTTGGTGAACCGATTGCCTTAGTAATCCATTGCTCTTGAATTTAAAACCCTAATAATTTACACTCTCTCTATTTAATTAAAAACTTTTAATTATTTTTTTTATTTTTTTTAATTTCTTATTCTCATAAATCGATCTTCTAAATAAAGCATAGGAAAGAGCTTTTCAGTACTTATTTTCCAATCCTCTAGGGACGATACTCTACTCATTCACTTTATTACTTGATCGACTGGTGCACTTGCCATAGCTATAAATTAGCACGCATCAAGTTTTTGGCGCCGTTGCCGGGGATTGTGTCTAAAATAATATTAAAATTTTGATCCTAGCTTTACTTTAGAAATTTATTTTTAATTTTTATTATTAAAAAAAAAAATTTAGTGCATGACACGTACTGGACATAGTAACTTACTACCTTTAGATCCAGAAATTGAAAGAACTATTAGAAGACTACAACAAGAGAGAAACATGGCAGCTGAAGATCCTAACGACATCAATCTAGGATTGGATATGGCGACTGAAGGACAGCATGAAGCTATTCGACCAGTACATCGTTCCATTAAATGATTACATCACACCATCTGTAGCCGATGCAGCTTCGAGCATCAGGAGACCGCCTGTACGAGCAAACAACTTCGAAATAAAAGCCGACGATGATCCAGATGATTCAATCAACTGTCCAATTCAGTGGACACATGCATGATGATCCGAATGCCCATATTTCTAATTTTCTTGAACTTTGTGATACTTTTAAAATTAATGGGGTGTCGGATGATGCTATTAGATTAAGGTTATTTCCTTTCTCTTTATGGGATAAAGCTAAAAATTGGCTTCATTCTCTTCCTGCAGGTTCTATCACAACTTGGGATGTCCTAGCCCAAAAATTCTTAGCCAAGTACTTTCCACCTTCCAAAGACTGCTAAGATGCGCAACGATATCACTTCTTTTATGCAGATGGACATGGAGACACTATATGAGGCTTGGGAGCATTTCAAGGAACTGCTGAGGAGATGTCCACATCATCAACTACCCGTATGGCTTCAGGTACAAACTTTCTATAATGGTTTATCTCCTACTAATCGATCTATGATTGATGCAGCAGCAGGAGGAACCATTAATCAAAAAATGGAGGAAGAAGCCTTCGATCTGATCGATGAGATGGCATCAAATAGCTATCAATGGCAGACAGAGCGCATGATGCCAAAAAGACTAGCAGCTGTGCAGGGAGTAGATTGCGTGCCAACCTTTACTAGCTGAAATTGCAGCCCTTAGAGCCGAAGTCAACAACTTAAAGGGAACAGCTATGCATGTTCAGAGCATTACTTGTGACCTGTGTGGAGGAGGACACGATACGAGCAATTGCCAGACAGGTAATCCTTTTGCTAAAACAACTGATACAGCTAATTATATTGGTAATTTTTTCAGGCCGCAACAAAACAATCCCTACTCCAACACATACAATCAAGGGTGGAGGCAGCACCCAAATTTCTCATGGAGCAATCAAAATGCAGCACAACAGCCACCCCCGGGATTCCAAGTACCTGAAAAGAAGTCCAACATGGAAGAGCTGATGGTCAAATTTATGCAAAACCAAGAAGCAACTATAAAAAATTTGGAAGCCAAACTTAGGCAGGACCAAACAGCAGCAATTCGAAACTTGGAGATGCAAATAGGTCAAATGGCTAAGATAATCTCCGAGAGACCTCAAGGATCCTTGCCAAGCAATACGGAGACAAATCCAAGGGAGCAAGTCAATGCTATCACCCTAAGAAGTGGTACAAAGCTGGAGGAGCCACATCAGAAGAATGAGACTGAAGAGCCAACTACAAATAAGGAACCATCAACTCAAATTCGTCAGTCACCAAAACAACCAGCAGATGGATGGTCTCCAGGTATACGATTTGCTGATCCAAATGTGAAGCCCTACGTGCCGCCACTACCATTCCCAGAGAGACAAATACAGCATCCAGATAAGGAATTTTCTAACTTTTTCAAAATTTTAAAGAATTTACATATTAATATTCCTTTTGTAGATGCTATTACTCAAATGCCCAGGTATGCCAAGTTTCTCAAAGAAATCTTAACAAATAAGAAAAAGCTGAAGGAGCATGAGAGAATAAATTTGAATGAAGAATGCTCAGCAATACTTCAAAATAAATTACCACAGAAGCTAAAAGATCCAGGGAGTTTTACTATCCCCTGCATTATTGGTGATTGTAGTTTTGATAAAGTTTTATGTGATTTAGGAGCAAGCATTAATCTCATGCCTTTTTCTATTTTCAGGAAGCTGGGTCTAGGAGAACCAAAGCCTACCACTATTACTCTTCAATTAGCCGACAGATCCATTAAATATCCAAGAGGTATAGTGGAGGATGTCTTGGTAAAGGTAAACAAGTTTATTTTTCCTGTTGATTTTATTGTTCTTGATATGGAAGAAGATTATGATGTACCCCTTATTTTAGGGAGACCCTTTTTAGCTACTGGAGGAGCTTTAATAGATGTTCAACAAGAAAAATTAATTCTTAGAGTCCAAGATGAACAAGTTACTTTTAATGTTTTTAAAGATACTAAACATCCTGATGATAATCAAACTTATTTTTTAATTGATATTATTGACAATCCATTATATGAGAATTCTGTAGAAAATAGGTTTGAGACTATAAAAGCGAGCAATGTCAAATTGAAAGAAGACTCGATCAAACATGAAAGTATTCCAATTGAAGTGGCACCGGATTGATCCACTTTAGAACTTAAAGAAAGTCAAGCTGAAGACTATAAATCAGAACTACTAGATAGGTTGTTTCTTTTCTTTTTAGTTTTGATCATTTTTTTTTCTTTTATTTTTCAGTAATTTGTTGTTGCTCTTTTACTGCTCTGGTGTGTATTTTCAATTTTGCAGAAAAATCAATGAGAACTCAAGCAAAATTTCAAAGCTCCAAAGAACCAGACTGAATAAAATCAGGTGTATTCCTTCCTATCCTTTATTACATCCTTTATTTTTCTTTCTCCTTTAAGACAATGTAGAACAATAATTAATAAAAAAAAAAATCATGTGTCAAGAAGAAAATCTTGAGCAAGATAAACTGGATAAGTGATAAAAGATAGAATTATTTGCTAATGAATGTAATGAGTTAAAGAAGTAGATTATTTGGTCAACTTTTAGCAAGCCTACTTAGGTCATTAAAAGATTATTAGCACTTTTTATTGCACATGCACACTAACAAGGCAAAGTAGGTATTGATTATAAGGCCAACTGAGGATTCAATTATCACTGAAAATTGGTAATTAATATACATTCTAATCAAAGAAACTTGAATTTAAGGAAAGAGCTACCTGCCTATAAATAAAGTGCAAAAGATAGAGTATATGTGGATTGCCCAAAGCCTAGTAACTGGGTCTCTGCACCTAGGTCAAGTGTGAAAATTCACGTAAAATGGTGAAGGAAAGGCCAGGATGCTCAGCACAGTAAAAAAAAAAAAAAAAAAAAAAAAAAAAAAAGAAAAGGCAGTGTGAAAGCTACCTTAATTCATGAGTATAAAATTGAGAATGTATAGAAAATTGACCAAAATAGGTGATAAGAGAGGATACTTTTGTTCTTTTAATTTAATACTGAAATGCTAAAGTTAGTCATCACGAACACAAGTGCTATAGATCTTTGATGTACTCTAAGAAAGTTTTTAATTGTATTGACTGAAAAATTTGCTTCTGAAGCTCAATGCTTAGTTAGCAGTATTTTCTAAACTTTTTGACCTTTAATCCTAGATTTTATCTTTGTGATGGATAATCTTATTGAAATATGGTATTAAATAAAACATTGCTAAGGGACTAGCAATGACTAAGTTGGGGGGTGTGATAAGTGGTAAAAATATACTAATAAAAGTATTAAATTATAAAATAAATTAATCTATTTTATTAGAAATTGATACTTTTATTAATCTTATGTAGGAAAGAAGGCCACCAATGTGAAGATCTTATTTTTCTGGTTCAGATGAAAAAAATTTCAGGCAAAACGGACTTCAAACGAGCCCAGAATCGAATTTCAAAAAAAAAAAAAAAACCGCCGACGCAACGCTGACGTCAGGATGACGTCAGCATTTTTCGCGGCGCACGATGGACCATCTGAAGGGTATTTTGGGAATTTCACAGCAAGAGGCGTGCGCTGATTGGCTGAAGAACGCGGCGGTCCATGCAACACCGGGCTCGCGCATGGTCCACGGAGGGCAATTTGGGAATTCTGGCTGATCCAACGGGCGGTTTTCACTGAAGCTTGATCGGACGGACGAGAAGAAGGCGCTGATGGATGGCATCCGCAGCTCCCGATCGAGATCCAACGGCTGAGATTCATCCCGACGTTAAACTATAGATCTGAAGCCTTCTTTCAATGCGATCGGATGGCCCAGATTCGATCCAATGGATGATCCAACGGCTGATATTAAATCCGACTTGATCTGGGTTATTTTAAGGGCTTTTTGAGTGGTTTTTGGACCGTTTGATCAACATCTAATGGCCAGAATTATCCAGATCTTAATTTGAGTTGATTTAGGAGTCCTAAACCTAATTTTTGATGGATTTTGGGGGAAATAAAACTCTTCATCTATAAAAAAACCCAGTGTTGTCGTGAGAAAAAAATCAGAGAGAGATGGGGAATCAGAAGAAAGAGAGACAGAGAGAGAGAGAAAAGAGAGAGACGGGGAGAAAGAGAGAGAGGGAGAAAGAGAGAGAGAAAGAGAGAGGAGAGAGATAAAAAAAAAATGAGGGTTTTTGATTTTTCTTCGACGATCAAGACATCGATCAAGGAGCCTCTTCTTCTTCGCCAAGTTCTCCACATCAAGAGCAGCAGACAATCAATTTCAGCAATCAAACAGTCTAATTTCTCTATGCTTTTTATTTTATTTGCTATTTTTGAATTTGTTATCATGAACTAAATTTTATTTTACTAAGGCTAAGGTGTAGCCACTCTTTTGATGCAATATTCAGTATGATTTATTTTTAAATTTTATTCATGAGGAGTATATAAATCTGATCTTAATGCTTTTAGATTACTGGCCATCTTCTAATTGATCTGATGAACATAGATGTTACGGACCAAGTACATCTATGTTAATGCTTCTTGATTATATACCTTGTATTATGAATCAAATTAGAATTCATATGCATGCGGGAATTTTAGTGCGCTTTGGACGCAGCGTATTTTAATTAGAGGGTTTCACAAAACCTAATGCATTAATATTTATTTAAATTACACCTGGACCAAAGGATAATTAATAAATATTAATAGTTTTGCTATGCCTGGACCAAAGGGTAGTGAATAAATTAGGAGACTCCACCGTCACATGAAATAAAATTAATCTAAAAATCTGAATATTGTATTGACTGAGTTGGTGAACCGATTGCCTTAGTAATCCATTGCTCTTGAATTTAAAACCCTAATAATTTACACTCTCTCTATTTAATTAAAAACTTTTAATTTTTTTTATTTTTTTTTAATTTCTTATTCTCATAAATCGATCTTCTAAATAAAGCATAGGAAAGAGCTTTTCAGTACTTATTTTTCCAATCCTCTAGGGACGATACTCTACTCATTCACTTTATTACTTGATCGACTGGTGCACTTGCCATAGCTATAAATTAGCACGCATCAATAAGTGGTTTTTGACCGGTTGTTTCGGAGATCTGTGTCTAATGATAATGATTAAAATTTTGATCCTAGCTTTACTTTAAAAAGATTTATTATATTTTTATATTTAAAAATTAAAGAATATTTGATTCATTAACATTGACATTTACTGGACATAGGTAACTTACATACCTCTATTGATCCAAAATTGGTTAGAAGAACTATTAGAAACTGGTATGCAACAAATTTGAGAAACATGGCTGCTGCAAGATCCTTGGGACGACTCAATCTTAGGATTGGATTTTTATGGCGATTGAAGGAACAGCATTGAAGCCTATTTATCGACCCAGTACATCGTTCTAATGATTATATATCACACCAATCTCATAGTCGATGCAGCTGTCGAGCATCAAGAGACCGTCAGCTGTACGAGCAGCAAAGCCAATCTCTCGAAATAATAAGCCCGGCGAGATCCAGGGATGATTTTCACATCATACTGTCCAATTCAGTGGGACACATGCATTCGATGATCTCGACTGCCCATCATTTCTAATTTTTCTTTTTTGAAACTTTGCTCGATACCTTTTAAAATTTAATGAGGTAGGGTGTGCTCGGCATGATGCCTGATTAGATTTAAGGTTAGTCTTTCTTTCTCTTTACGGGATAAAGCTACCTAAAATGTGTCTTCAGGTTCTCTTGTCCTACATGTCTATCATAATATCTTTAGTGTGGATTGTCCTAGCCCAAAAAAATTCTTAAGCCAAGTACTTTCCACCTTCAGACTGCTAAGTATGCGCAACGATATACTTCTTTTATGCAGATGGACTTGAGATTTACTATATGAGGCTTGGGAGATTTCAAGGATAAACTGTTGAGGAGATGTCCACATCATTCAACTTATCCGTATGGCCTTCAGGTACAAACTTTTATTAATGCGTTTATCTCCTACTAATCATTCTATGATTGATGCAGCACCAGGAGAATAGGCCATTAATCGAAAAATTGGAGGAATATAGCGCTTCGATCTGATCCGATGATGGATGGCATCAAAATAGCTATCAATTTGGCAAACTAGAGCGCATGATGCCAAAAAGGCGAGCTAGTCAGCTGCTGCATGAGGAGTTTAGATTGCGTGCCAACATTTTACTAGCTGGTGAAATTGCAGCCCTTAAGAGCCGAAGTCAACGACTTAAATGGGGAACAGCTATTGCATTGTTCAGGAGCATGACTTGTACCTGTGTGGAGGAGGACATTGATACGAGCGCCAAATTGTCAGTTATATGGTTAATCCCTTTTGCTTAAAACAAACTTTGATACAGCTATTATATTGGTAATTTTTTTTAGGCCGCAATAAAATTAATTTCTTACTGTTCTATACAGCATATCAATATCGAGTGGGTGGAGATAGCATCCAAAATTCTCATGGAGCATATCAAATATAATGCTATGTACAAACAATTCCACCCACGGGATTCCATAGTACCTGAAAAAAAGGTCACATGGAAGATCTGAATTGGTAAAATTTATTGCTAGAAAACCTAAGAAATGAGCAACTATAGGAAAAATAATTTGGAATCCAAAACTAGGCAGGACCATACTAGCAGCAATTCGAAAATGACTTGGAGGATGTAAATAGGTAAAATGGCTAAGATAATCTCCGGAGGACCTCAAGGTTCCTCTGCCCAATTCAATACGGAGATAAATTCCAAGGGGGAGCAAGTTCAATGCTATCACCTAAGAAGTGGTACAAACCTGAGAGCCATCATAGAAGAATGAGACTGAAGAGGCCAACTATAAATAAGGATACCATCAAATCTCAAACTCGGTCGAGTCACCAAAAACAACCAGCAATGGATTGTCTCCAGGTATACGTTTGCTTGATCAAATGTTGTAACCCTACGGCGTCCATACTACCATTCCCAGAGAGACAAATACAGCAATCCAGATAAGGAATTTTCTAATTTTTTTCAAAATTTATAAAGAATTTACATATTATTTATATTCCTTTGTTAGATGCTGATACTCATAATTGCCCACGTATGCCAACGTTTCTCATATAGAAATGCCTAACAAATTATATAGAAAAAGCTGAATAAGGTAGAGAAGTAAATTATGAATTGAAAGTAGTTATGCCAGCAATACGTTTCAAAATAAAATTACCACAGGAAGTTAGAAATGATCTAGGGGAGTTATCCCGTTGCATTTTTGGTGTTATTGTAGTTTTGATAAAAGTTTGTGTTGATTTTAAGGAGCAAGCATTAAATCTTCATGCGTTTTTTTCATTTTCAAAAAAGCTGGCGTCTAGTAGAACCAAAGCCTACCACTATGTACTCTTTCAATTAGCCTAATAATCCATTAAATTTATGCCAAGAGATTATAGTTAGAGGATGTCTTGGTTAAAGGTAAACAGTTATTCCGTGTTGATATTTATTGTTTTTGATTTATGAAGAAGATATATTGGATGTAACCCTTTATTTTAGAGGAGACCCTTTTTAGCTACTGTGAGCGAGACCTATTAATAGAATGTTCAACAAAGATATAAATTAATTTCTTAGAGTCCAAGATGATCAAGTTTAGCTTTTAATGTTTTTAAAGATACTAAACATTACCTATGTATAATCAAACTTATTTTTTAATTTGACATTATTGATAATCCATTATATGAGAATTTTTCTGTAGAAACATGTTTGAGCTATAAAAGCGAGCAATTGTCAAATAAAGAAGACTCGATTCAATTACATGAAAGTATTCCAATTGATTCAAGTGGCATCGGAATTGTCCCACTTTTAGAACTTAAAAGAAAGTCAAGTCTGAATGATCTTATAAATCAGAACTACTTAGATAGGTTGTTCTTTCTTTTTTTAGTTTTGTTCATTTTTTTTTCTTTTTATTTTTCAGTAATTTGTTGTGCTCTTTAAGCTGCTTCTGGTGTGTATTTCAGGATTTTTTCTAGAAAAATCAAATGAGAACTCAAGACAAAATTTCAAAGCCTCTAAATGATTACTAGATTGGTTAGTAAAATCAGATGTTATTCCTTTTCTGTTCCTTATATTTTACATCCTTTATTGTCTTTCTCTTTAAGACAATGTTAGAATAATTATATATAAAAAAAAATTCATGTGTCAAGAAGAAAAATCTTGAGCAAGATACACTGGATTAAGTGATTAAAGATAGAATTATTTGCTAATGTACTATAATTGAGTTAAAGAGAAGTAGATTAGGTTGGTAACTTTTATTAGGCAAGACTACTTAGGTCATTAAAAGATATTTATGCACTTTTTATTGCACATGCACATAACAAGGTGCATAGTAGTGGGTATTTGATTTATTAGGCCAACTGAAGATCAATTATCACTGAAAATTGATATATTAATATACATTCATATATATCAAAAAAACTTGTTATTTTAAGAGAAAGAGCTACCTGGCGTATAAATAAAAAGTGCCAAAAGACAGAGTATTATGTGGATTTGCCCAAAAGCTCTAGTAATTGGGTCTTCTGCACCTAGGTCAGTGGTGAAAATTCACGTAAAATGATGAAGGGTAAGGCCAGGGACTCAGGCACAATTAAAAAAAAGAGTAAAAAAAAAGAAAAAATAATGTTAGTGTTGAAAGCTACCTTAATTCATTGAGTATAAAATTTAAGAATGTATAAAAAATCTCGGAATCATTTATAGGTGATTAAGAGTGAAGATTACTTTTATTCTTAATTTAATTATTGAAATCTATAATTAGCTCAATACGAACACAAAGTGCTATAGAATCTTGATATGATACATCTAAGAAAGTTTAATTATATTGATCTGAAAAATATACTTCTGAAGACTCAATGCCTTCTGTAGTTGTTAGTTACAGTAATTTCTCTAAACTTTTTGACCTTTAATTCCCTAGATTTTATCTTTGTGAAAGATAATCTGTTATTAAAAATATTTGATTATTAAATAAAACATTTTGCTAATAAGGGTGACTTTAGCAGATAGACTAAGATTGGTGGAGTGGAATATGCTGAATAAGTTGTGATAAAACTATACTAATATAAGAATATTAATTATAAAATAATTAATCCTATTTATTTTTAAAAAAAAATTAATACTTTTATATTAATTTATATAGACAAGAAGGTACTTCAATTGGAAGGATCTTATTTTTCTTGGTTTCAGATTGAAAAAAAAATTCAACAAAACGGACTTCAAAACGATTCGCAGAAGTCGGAATTTTCAAAAAAAAAATAAAATCACCGTGTTACAGGCAACGCTGACATGTCAGTCAGATGACATCAGCATTTTGTCACGGTGCGGCCGACGATGGACATCTGAAGGGTATTTTTGAAATTCCACAGCAAGGAGGCACGCACGTGATTGGGCTTGAAAGAACGCCGGCATCCATGCAACACCGGCTCTGCGCGCATGGGTCCACGCCGAGGGTTAATTTGGGAATTGTTCTGAAGTTGATCTTAACGGGCTATTTTAACTAGAAGCTGATCGACCGAATGAAAAGTGAATGGGGCTGCTGATGGGAGGCATTCGCAACTCTCCTGAATCAAGATCAACGGCTGAGATTCATTCGACGTAAAAAAACCCAAAAAGATCTTGAAGGCTTAATATTACAATACGATTCGGATTGGCCAGTTATTCAATCCAATGGGATAGACTCCAACGGCCTGATATTAAATCCGACTTGAATCTGGATTTATTTTAAGGGCTTTCTGAATGGTTTTTGGGACCGTTTGATCAAGATCTAACGGGCAGAATTAATACCAGAGATTCATTATTGATAGTTGATTTCTAGGCACGTCCTACACACCTCTATTTGATAGATTTGGACGGAAAATAAAACTCTTTATCCCTATAAAAGAACCTAGTGTGTCAGTTGAGAGAAAAAAAAAAATCAAGAAAGAGAGAGACGGGACATCAGAAAAAAATCAGAGGAGAGACGAGAGACGAGGGATCAGAAAGAAATCAGAGAGAGAGATAAGAGAGAGAACGGTAGAGAAGAATTGAGAGAGGGAGAAAGATGAGAGAGAAAGAAAGAGGAGAGAGATAAAAAAAAACGTTGATTTATGAGAAAATCAAAAAGGGTTTTTGATTTTTTCTTCGACGATCAAGACATCGATCAAGTGAGCCTCTTCTTCTTCGCAAATTCTCCACATCGAAAGAGCAGCAGACAATCAATTTTCAACAATCAAAACAGTCTTAAATTCTCTTATACTTTTTATTATTTGCTATTTGAATTTATTATCATGAACTAAATTAATCTTTACTTACAGGGCTAAGGTTGTAGCA